>PYAF01002559.1:7500-12401 GCA_007407185.1 Glycine tomentella
ATGGTTTTTTCAATTTAGCCTGTGTAATCGATTACTACTCTTTGGTAATCGATTCTTCCAGCACGGCTTGAAATAATGTATAGCAATGTAATCGATTACTACCAGTTGGTAATCGATTAAAGTGTTCATCAAGGCAGTGTATTGAAAACAAAGGTCAAATAATCGATTATTCCGATAGGTAATCGATTTCATTGTTCTTGAAAAGTTTTCCAGAATGAATTAAGAACAAAACAATCGATTATCTCCTCAATGTAATTGATTAAGTCAGTACAAATTCATTTTTCCAAAAACCTTTGATTTAAATTGATCATTTTACCAAAGCCTTGTGAATTTTATTACTCAAGTTTAATTGAATTAATGAATGATATGAATGTAATGCACTTGGATCACCAGAATTGCTTCTTTCTTACATATTTAACATAAATCATTCTTCAAGGCATCCAATGCATGTTGAAAGCTCAAAACCAAAGCTTGATTCCTATTCCATTCTTCAAATAGCTCCTTTGAAACCAACAGATGGTTACACTATGATGGAATCAGAGCGATTGATATTCATAAGGACTCATCAAAAGCAATTGCGTTGTGATAAATATAGTACATTGATTGCTTCTCAAACCTCAGAACAACAACATTCGAATTATGGGAAGCTTATTGTTCAGCCTTCGTCCTTTGTTGGTAGTCGCAGGTATATGGATCAATTGTACTTTGATGGCATGGCTATATGTAGCCAAGTAGGGTTTCCTGATTTGTTCTTGACATTCACCTGTAATCCTTATTGGCCTGAGATTCCAAGGGTTGTGCCACCAATGAATCTAACTGCGGCTGATCGGCCAGATATCGTGAGCAGGGTTTTTAAACTTAAGCTTGATCAATTGATGGCTGACTTGAAACATAACAACGTCTTGGGCAATGTTATAGCATGTAAGACATTTGTAAAGCCTTGCACATATTAATTATATTGCAAATTTATATGTTCTATGCTGTTAAAACTAATAATTATTTGGTTGCAGATATTTACACAATTGAATTTCAAAAGCGAGGATTGCCACATGCTCATATATTGATTTTCTTGCATCCTTCCAGTAAGTATCCATGTCCTACAAATATTGATACCATCATCTCAGCTGAGATTCCTGATTCAGCTGATTAACCACAACTTTATGAATATGTCAAGAATCACATGATGCATGGTCCATGTGGGCATGCTAACCCAAAATATGGAAGGTGTTCCAGATTTTTTTCCAAAAAATGGCAAACTGATACAGTTGTTGACCAAGATGGATATCCTATTTATAGAAGGCGTAATGATGGGAGTTATATTGAAAAAAAATCATGTGCCACTAGACAACAGATATGTAGTGCCATACAATGCAAATTGTTGTTAAAATATCAGGCTCACCTCAATGTAGAATGGTGCAATCAATCGACATCTATCAAGTATCTCTTCAAATACATCAATAAAGGCTACAATCGTATAACAGCTGCTCTGGTCCCTGTGCAAAATGAGTCTGGATCAATAGAGCAATGTCTTGATGAGGTCAAGCACTATGTAGATGGTAGATATATTTCTCCATGTGAAACTGTTTGGAGAATATTCTCATTCCACATACATAAAAGATCCCCTGCTATTGAGCGACTATACTTTCACTTACTAGGTGAAAATTCAGTCATCTTTGAAGATGATGATGACATGGATACTTTGCTCTCAAAGCCGACCATCAAGGACTCCATGTTTACATCTTGGTTACATGCTAATACCATTTTCAATGAAGCCAAGCATTTAACTTATGTTGAATTCATCAAATATTTTACATATGTAGCCAAGGATAGACATTGGAAGCCAAGGAAGAAAGGATACACAATTGGAAGGCTTAACTAGGTTCCTCCAAGTACTGGAGAATTGTATTGTCTTAGAATGATCTTGGGAGTGGTCAAAGGACCAACCAGTTATGAACAGCTTCGTACTATTGATGGTCAGCTCTATCCTTCCTTTAGAGAAGCATGCTTTGCAATGGGATTCTTGCATGATGACAAGGAATACATTGAGGCTTTGAGAGAAGCATACCTTTGGGGTTCTGGCCACTTTCTAAGAAAATTGTTTGTGACAATGCTTTTATCAAATAGCATTGACAGACCACACCATTTCTGGAATCAAACATGCAGTTATTTAATTGATGGCATCATACATGAACAAAGGAAGATTACAAATATACCAAGTATAAATTAGTGATAACACAGTTTCAAAATACCTTCATTTTTCTGCTGCATAATAATTCCATATCAGAGTTTTCTCTTTTTTGTTTTTCTAGATTTGCAGCTTCCAATAGAAGACTTGCAGAACTTGGCACTTCTAGAGATTGAACAAATAATGCAGTCCAACAGAAAATCATTGAAAGATTTTCCTACCATGCCTTTTCCAAATGGTTTTGCGCAAACCCATTATGGAAACAGATATATATATATATATATATATATATATATATATGCAGAACAATCATATGACAAACAACAATTGCATTCTAATTTTTAAAATTATGTTTCCACTCTAACAGGTTATATATCAACACCCTAATTAATTAGGAAGATAGCCAATTACTGTTATGCAGTACATGTTGTATTCAACATTCTTTTTTGTTAATTCCATTTCAAATGAGCAGAGAAGTATATTTGATACCATCATTAGTGCAGTGACTAGGCAGCAAGGTGAAAATTTCTTCCTCTATGGCCATGGAGGTACCGGAAAAACTTTCATGTGGAAAACTTTGGCCTCTGCATTGTGTTCCAAAGGAGAAATTGTATTAACAGTTGCTTCAAGTGGTATAGCTTCATTGTTGTTGCCTAATGGCAGAACTGCGCATTCCAAGTTCTGTATTCCCATTCCTACACTACAACACTCAACTTGTAATATCAATCAAGGTAGTGAGTTGGCTTGTCTATTACAGGAAACACGGTTAATAATATGGGATGAGGCACCAATGGCACATAAATTCTATTTTGAAGCATTGGACAAAACCCTTAAAGACATAATGTGTAAATCTCCTGAAGGAACTTTGCCATTTGGTGGAAAATTTGTCATTTTTGGAGGTGACTTTAGCCAAATTCTACCAGTAATACCTAAAGGCAGCAGATCAGATATTGTTCATGCTACCATTAATGCTTCATACCTGTGGGAATACTGCACCGTGTTAAAACTGACCAAGAACATGCACTTGCATCTAAATTCAGATTCAACAAATGCACATGAAATTAGCCCATTTTCTAAGTGGCTTTTAGCTATTGGTGATGGATGTATAGGAACGGGTAGCAATGGATTTTATGACATAGAAATTCCATCTGATTTACTTATTACAGATTTCACTGATCCAATTGATTCAATTGTGACACATACATATCCTGATATCAAGCACAAATATCAAGATGACCAATTTCTGAGTAGCAGGGCTATTCTAGCTTCAACAATTGAGATTGTGGACAAAATAAATGATCATGTTCTAAGCATTATTCCAGGTGACGAAATAGAATATCTAAGCTCTGATTCCATTGACATGACAGATGTTGTAGAAAGTGCGGCTTACCAATCAGTTACGCCTAAGTTTCTAGACTCATTAAAAGCATCTGGAATTCCTAATCATGCAATCAGATTAAAAATAGGCACTCCTATTATGTTGCTTAGGAATCTGGATCAAGCGGAAGGGTTGTGCAATGGTACACGACTCATTGTCTCAAGGATGGCTAATCATGTTATTGAAGGCCGCATTATCTCTGGTAAAAACATTGGTAATATGGTGTACATTCCACGGATGTCATTATCACCATCACAATCTCCTTGGCCTTTCAAGCTAATTAGAAGACAATTCCCAATCATAGTTTCGTATGCTATGACAATAAATAAGTCACAAGGGCAATCTCTTCATATTGTTGGCTTATATCTACCGAATCCTGTTTTTAGCCATGGGCAATTGTATGTTGCATTTTCAAGAGTTACGAGTAAAGCTGGTTTGAAAGTACTCATTCATGACAAACAAGGAAAACCACAGAATGTTACTACAAATGTAGTTTTTAAAGAAGTTTTCCAAAATTTGTAGTATGTCACAACATGGTACCAATGTGTATGAAAACATTATAGTAGTTACCTGTTATGCTTTTATATTTGTCTCATGTAATCAGTAAACCATTTCAACAATATTACTGGGGCACCATTCTCACACCAGTTATATCTATCCAATACTATAACCTCTGTCATACTGCATTTTGGATAGATGCTATTATATACTATTTTCTTCATGAAAGTTAACCTTATCATTAGGAAATCCTAACTTGTTCTCTATAATCACCTAGTTCTCTAAAAAAAAAAAAAAAAAAAAAAAAAAAAAAAAAAAAAAAAAAAAAAAAAAAAAAAAGTACCCACACTAACAACGTGGAGATTAGCGTGGAGGTTAGCGTGGCGGCGCCAGTAGCGTGGAACATGGCGCCGTTAGCGTGAGATCGCACCAGAAGGCTTTTTCCTTCGAACAACTGGCGCGATTAGCGTGAAAATGGCGTCGTTAGCGTGGGAGACGCTCCAGAGGCCATTTCATGCGGCTTTATGGCGCGGATAGCGTCAGTTTGGCGCGATTAGCGCCGTTTATGGCGCGGTTAGCGCCAGTATGGTCTGGAGACCCTTTTTATTCGAATATTTGGCGCGAATAGCGTCAAATATGGCGCGGTTAGCGCGGGAACACGGACAGACCCTGTATTTAAAGGCCATTTTACGAACTCTTGGCCAAAAACACTTCTTCTTCTTCCTCCAGCGACCCTTCCACCATTGTTGAGCACCCAAGCTCCATTTCTTCATCTTAGTTCACCAAAATACATCCCTTAAACACCTTTTGTGATGGAGATCACTTCTAGAGCTTGAATCC
>PYAF01002559.1:23738-38012 GCA_007407185.1 Glycine tomentella
TATTGAGATCCTGCTATGAGATGTTTCCTAGTATATAGATGTAGCCTCCTGGTTGGAGATGTTCCTATATATCTAGATGTAGCCTCAGCGGGATAGTGTTGGATATGATCATGGTTGTTTGCCATGAGTTTAGCCTGATTGTGGTCAGGTAGCTGTGCATTGGTTGTGCATGAGTATTGATGAGTGATTCACTGATTGTGGTCAGATGAACACATATTGATGATGACTGATTTCAATGATACTCTGATGCTGTGTGGATTGTGTTGATATACTATTTTCATGTATATGTGTATTACAGTGAACCAGGGGAAGGAAATACCTTCAAGGGCCCTGAGTTTACTGGGATTTTATATCTCACCCCATGTGTAGGGCTTATGTTTTGCAGGTGAACCCTCAGGAGGAGCTGATAGATCCCAAGGCAAGAAGCCTATGCAGGGATAGCTATGTTTTGAGAACCTTAGGCATAGATGACTTGAGCTTGTGGCTCTGACTTTTGTATTCTGCCTTTGGTTTAGTTTTGTTGTACCCTGAGGGAATGTATTTGTACAGTTTTGGTACTTAAATACAGATTATATGTATATTCACCATATTATATGTACAGTGTTGTGATAGTGACCTTTGATGATGTCACTGTTTAGTTATGCTTCCAAACTGCTTAAACTCTGATTATTGTGTGTGTGTTGGATGTTTATGCTTGGTAATGACCCTGATGATTAAGGGGGCGTTACACTTCAGTAGAAAGGGAAAAATATATCCATGGATTTGGTTACCACCTTGTCCAAGAGTTCTAGGGGTTCTGATTGGATAAATAAATTTGTTTATTCCATTCCATTGGAATCAAGTATTCTTGAGAAAAGTTGACAAGTTGGTAAATAAATAAGATAGCACGAAGTGCATAGAGTTCCTTCTAGCATCGTATCTGATAGGAATCCTCGAATTATATTCAGATTTCAGGAAAAAGAGTTATACAGAGAATTGAGGATGAAAGAATCAAACCTTTAAAGGGAAAATAAATTTCTCTAAGTAAAGGTGATTTAGGAAACAATACAAGAGGTGATGGTACTTAGGAACATGGGAATAAGAAGTCAAAGGGTTATCTGATATTTTTGGAATCAGACAAATTTCGAGGACGAAATTATTTGAAGGAGGGGAGAATTGTAACACCCCAAAATTTTGGAATTACAGTCAATTGATGGTCTATATTCAAATTACTTGGGTAAAATGTTAATTAAGAGGCAGCATAAAAAGATTTGGGGGAAATGACGAAATTATTTGAAGGAGTGGAGAATTGTAACACCCCAAAATTTTGGAATTACAGTCAATTGATGGTCTATATTCAAATTACTTGGGTAAAATGTTAATTAAGAGGCAGCATAAAAAGATTTGGGGGAAATGACGAAAATACCCCTGGATATTTCGAAAATGACCAAATTACCCCTAGGTATTTTTTAGCAAGATATTTTAAGGAGGAAATTTTATAAATACCCTTGGATGTTTTAGAAATGACCAAGAATACCCTTACGGTGACAATTACAGAGATACCTTGAACATTTTTGGAAATGACGATTATACCCCTAGGGTGAGTGGTGAAATTACCAAAATGCCCTTTAGGTCAAAACTGACCAGATAACTTTAAAAACTTTGTGGAAACCTGGAAAATGGATGAAATACCTTTAGATAATAATAGGAAAACAAAAGCATGAAATCCACTAAACCTAGGCTATTCCATGTGTAAAATAGAAAAACTTGTGAAGATTAATACTCTTCAAGCTAGCAATCCTATGTACAACATGAAGAAGAATGTGGAAATTGGACACTTGGAAGGTGAAAAAACAATAGCCAATGAAATTAAAACAAATGGAAAGCAAGTCATGATGGCTTAGGAAGATATTTCCACTTCATTAACACTAACTAAGGAGTAGGAACCGAAATTGAAGCTTGGACAAGAGAAAAGCTACGTGCAATTAGAGACCAAATGGAGAATGGTGTAGAAAAATCAAGAACTCGGCCACTTGTAAAGGAAAGAATGACTAGCCAGTGAAAATCAAGCAAATGGAAAGATAAGGCAATTATGGTTTTAAGAGATATTTCCCACTAAAAGCCTAGTATTCTACATGGGAAAGGAGAAAAGCTTGCTCTCCAAGAAATGAAGTTCAACGTGCAAAACAAGCTTGAGATAAGGCGGTGGTAGAAAATTCAAGAAGCAAGCCATAAGATATTTGTAGATTTTTTTTAACAAAGTAAAGGCTAACACTTTTATATATAGGAGAGTGGGGACCGTGCATGTGGAGAGGGAAAAGAAACCAAGAGTGAACGTGCAATCACCCTAGCCTTTACACCACCTTGTCCTTTTCAAAGCATTTTCAAAACATTTTCCAAACAAACCAAGAAGTGGCTGTGCAATTACTCCCTTTGCATCCTATCTTCTTCTCACTTTAACCTTTTCCATCACTTTCAAATTATACCTTTAACCAAAAGAAAAACCAAGACTATTACCCTTAATAAGTGCACGTGAGAGCCAAGGGAAAAAGGAATCAAGGGCTGTCCAAATTTTAGAAGACAAGCAAGGTATGGGGAGGTTTATGATAAGCAAGTTTGGATATTCATTTTGTTGGGATTCTTAATTGTTTTTATAAGAAACCAATCTTTTTAGGTTAGGTGTTTGATGAAATGCCTTAAAGAAATAAAGGTTGCTAAAGGAAATGAGTATTTGAATAAGTAACTTGATTTGGTTTAATGAATGAATATTTGAGTGAATCACTTGAATTTAACTTAATAGGTAAATGTTAAGTAACTTAATTCTATATGTATTATGACTATTTTTGAAGAAAAGGCTGATTAGAATTGAAGTTACATAATGAAATATGTTATTAAAGCAAACATGTTTAATGTTTTACTAAAGTTTATAAGTTTTAATAAAAGTGTTTTCCAAAACCTTGAACATGTCTATTTATTCTTAGAATTATGTTGAACTTTATAAATATTAATGTTTAAGTGGTTTTCTTTAAAGTATTCTATGAATTCAAGCTTACACACCATGTGTTTGATAATTTGTTACAATGAATGAAATATGTTTAAGAGTTGTTGGTTTGAATCTTTATTGTTGGATTTGAATTATATTTGCATGGTTGAATGCTTTAGCAAAAGTTATGTATGATTTCATGTGTTGCTGAGTGTTTTCTATGAAAGCCACCATGTGTTGGATGAATTGTCTTCAAGAGATAAAAATATTTTAAGAAATGAAATATTTGAGAGTTGATGAATTATGACTTGTTCTGAGAACTGTATGAAGTAGACTATGGTTGTATGACTATGACTTATCTGTGAAGAATTTATGGAGTTGAACTATGACTGTATGCTTAGATGTTGTGTAAAGCTTTATGTGATGGTTGAAAGAAGCTTTACGTGTTGTTTAAAAAGCATATGCCATGAGTTGTCAAAGATGTTGAGATTTGAGGTGTATGTGATATGAGAAGAAGAATAATGATTAAATGTGATAAAAGTAAATCATTCATGCATTTTCATATGCATATGCCTGGCGGGGGCTAGTCCGTGAAGTTGTTTGTCAGATAACTAGACTAAGTCCATGCGTTCAAACAGAAGGAGTCTGAGCTGGGGGGGGTAAGCACAGTGAGGACCACACCACCATGATGATCACATGGATGAAAGTGACCTTCCTATCGCGACACTGACCTACCCCGACTGAATGGATAAGTTTCGTGCCACTGGGATGGGGCTATCTTGACTATGGCCATGTGTTGAAAAGTTAAAAATCATGCATCATATAAAGAAGATAAGCATGCGTTACATGCATTACATGATGAGTATGTTGTCTGATGTTCTGTATACTGTATGTGTTGTGATCTGAAATTGCGCCCTATTTTATGATTGAGGTTTTGATCATCTGTGTATATATTTGTTTATTCAAACTGTGGTTATCATAAACTTGCCCTATTTTTTGTCTGTGGTTAACACCTGTGATGACCCCAATTTATTTGGGCGAGCAAGGAAACAGTAAAGCAGTGGATCACTATGAAGAGAAGATGATGAAGATGTATTAATAAGTTGTACTAAATTTAAATTAGTTGTATTTTATGTTGGCATGTATTTGGAACTGTATGATAAACTATACTTTAGACTGTATTGTTGGACTGTACTTTATTATAATTAAACCATGGAGAGAGAGAATTCGTTTATGATATAAATGACTAGTAGAATTTGCAAACAAAGCGAAAAGAATTTTCATAAAATTTACAACTAATATGATTCTAATGCAAAACGAAAACGAGATTTCTTCTAAAATCAATCAAAAACGAGTGTAAAAGGAAGCGTTACACCAGATATCAAGACTTTTGGAGTCATTAACACAACAAATTGGGAGTTATAAGATAGATTAAACGGTGGAAAGAGAAAGAAGAGAAAAAATGATTGTGAATTTAATTACACCACTAACAAAAAAGAACTAATAATTAACCACTAACATTTAACATAAAAAAATTATTACAACAATTTGCAACCACTTCAACTGTATTTATCCAAAAGTTTACACCATACTATGAATTGCAACAAAATTACAATTACAACCACAATCGAAAGTTAAAACCTTAACTATAGTTACCGAATTTTAATCCTTTCTTACCGTCAAATAGAATGTTGTGGTGTTAACAAAGACACAAAGGAATAGGTTTGCAGTCAATTATGATAGTGAGGGTTTTTTATTGCTTTCTCAATTTTTTTGATATAAAAAAATGTTTTTTAAAAACCATTACACAGTACTCAACAATCAACTTGACATTTCTAAAATTCATTTAAAAATGTCATCATCCTCTTTCTCTGCCTTTTCAAGTTCTTTATTAAGTGTTCCTAGAACAAACTTATAAAAGTAAAAATATATTCAAGTGACATAAATTTTAAAAAACAAAAATTTACTTTCAAAAACAATACACAATGAATGATCAGTTTTTGTCTCTTTCCAACTTTTTTTTTGTTTTAAAAACTATTTTCTAAAATAATTCTATACTAATCAACATCAATATATTAAATTTCAAAATTATTTCCAAAACATATTTTAAAAAAATAAAAACAGTAACCAGATCTGTTCAAAGGCCAAGCACAATTTGCTGAAAAGACAAAAACAACTTTTGGTAAACCAATAACTGTTTTAAAACCAGTAAGCAAAACAATGCTACTTTCGGTCCAAAACCTCTTCAAGATGTCTAATAACCAAAACCAAAGAACATCGAAAGAACCTTCTGATAAGCATCATCGCCGTGTTTTTCCCTGAACGACAACAGATCCGGTAACGCCCAGCAAGGAAATTTAATCCCATCGTGCATCACAACCGAGTCAATTGCATATCTTGAAAAAAAGGCAAGAAAGCATCGGTAACGCCCAGCTCGATTTTAAAAACGCCACATTCCTTCGCAAGAAAGCACAACTATTCATAATAATTACTAAATAAAGGCAAAAACAAAACAAAATACTTAGATTCAAAATGGAAAAAAAATACTTGGCAGCGTTGAGTTCGGATTTGATGCGACGAAGTTGGGCAGTGGTCTTGCCAGCCAACATGCGACCGACGATGTCATGAACCTCACCAGATGAGTGGGAAAGGTCTTTGGCTGTGTCCAATGAGAGGGACGAACAAGAGGCCATAGTCTGAATGCGGAAAGGCGTGTTTGGTATGAGAAAAGGGAAGACAATATTCAATATTCATGGAGGGATTTTGAGATTAGGAGCGTCCCTTTTATTTGATTTGGTTTGGTTTACAGGGAGGTTTAAATTGTGGTGGGAAATTTGGGACTTTTAGAGGCAGATTTAAATTGTCGAGGGAATTTTAAATTATGGAGGGAAACTTGGGACTTTTAGTTTAGACACATGCATCTAAATTCTTGGTGGGAAACAAATATATTTATGTTTAAAAGTTTTGTTATTGTTGACTCATATTTTTTTTATGTAAATTATTTAGAAGACAAAAAGAAAATAATTAGTTTAATTCACTTTCTTAAAAAGCATTAAAAAATTAAAAGACAAAAGAAAATAATTAATATTAATATTTAATATATTTGATACTAAAAAGTTAAGTAAATATAGTATTATTTTAGTATTTTAAAAGTAATATTTAATATTTAACACATTAACTAAAAAATACTAAGTGATGAATATATTCTAAAAGAGTGCTAGTGCTAGTAAACCCCACCTCTCCTTAAACAATTAATATTTAGTATTTTAATATTCAAAGGTAAAACTAAACTATTCTAAGACAAGTTGATTAGTATGTAGGTTAACCTGCGTGTTATTGGGACTAAGTTAAAGTTCACATCTAGTTGTGGTCCATATTTAAAGACTCATAACGGATCATTTATATGTCTTAAATACATATATTTAGCTCTAAGTGAATCTATAACATTCTAAAAATTTAATATAATTATTGTTATTAGTTTTAGTATAAACATTATTGTATAAGAATTTATTTGAATTAAAATAATTATAATGATATATTAAGCTGGATGTGTGGATATACAAAAATGGATAAAATAAAAAAAATGAGGATATTTGATGAAAGGTATTAGTGGTACAGTATGTGAAAAGATAAGGGAGCATAGATTGAGGTGGTTTGGGCACGTTATGAGACGGCCACTGGATGCTCCCGTAAGAACAAGAGTTTGTTACCAAGAGCTCAACACAAAAAGAGGTATAGATTGGCAGACGGATGTCTTAAGACGGAGTGGAGAATAGCTATAAGCTTGGTGGAGGGTTAAACCCATTAGTAGTTTTATGTTCGAGTCATTCCTTCGTTTTAGTTCTTTTCCTCTTCTTTTCTCCCTTCTTTTTTTCTCTTTTGTCTTTTTTCCACTTTTTTCTTCCCCTCTCCCTTTATCTTTTTGTTTCATTTCTGATTTATCGTTGGATTCATCTACCACCGATCCCAATTAACTTGGGTTAAAGTTGATGTTGATGTTGATGTTGATGTATAATGATATATCTGGCTCTAGGTGAACCTATAATATTCTAAAATTTTAATATGATTATTGTTAATAGTTTTTAGTATAAAAGTTATTAGCATAAGAATTTATTTGAATTAAAATGATTATGATCATATATTCAACTCTAGGTGAACCTATAACATTCTAAAATTTTAATATAATTATTGTTAATAGTTTTAGTATAAACTTATTTTTCTTAGTATAAATATATTAATATAAGAATTGATTTGAATTAAAATGATTATGATGATATATCCAGCTCTAGGTGAACTTGTAACATCCTAAAATTTTAATATAATTTTATGCAATAAAAGTAAACAAGAGACTAAAAATGGGCAAATTTTTTTAGAGGAACTAATACTACTTACAAAAAAATAATGGAGGACTAAAAGCTTTCAAAAAAATTGAGCCTAAAACTTGGAATATAAAAAATGAGGAACTAAAAACTTAATTAATCCTTCAGTAATTGAATGCATTAAAGTGTTAGTATTTATTCATTAGAGTGTTGTTTCGTTGTGTGAATAATTTGTGGTTGTTTTATAAGTATGTATTTATTATTTTAAATATAATTTTGTAGATACCATGGTTGGATTTCTCAAGTTAAGGTAAAACTAAATTGTTAAAAGAAAAGTCGGTTAGCCTACAAGTAAAACCTATTTAACCTGCGTGTTATTGGGACCAAGTTAAAGGGTCCATATCGAGTTGACGTCCATATTTAAAGACTCATAGTTTACATGAACATGTCATCTTTATGCCTTAAATCTATATATCTAGCTCTAAGTGAAGCTTTAATATCCTAAAATTTTAATATAATTATTGTTATTATTTTTAGTATAAAAATTATTAGTATAACAATTTATTTGAATTAAAATGATTATGATGATATATCCAACTCTAGGTGAACCTATAACATCCTAAAATTTTAATATAATTATTGTTAATAGTTTTAGTATCAAAATATTAGTATAAGAATTTATTTGAATTAAAATGATTAAGAACATATATTTAGCTCTAGGTGAACTTGTAACATCCTAAAATTTCAATATAATTTTGTGCAATAAAAATTAACAAGGGACTAAAAATGGTCAATTTTTTTTTAGAGGAACTAAAACTGCATTCAAAAAATAGAGGACTAAAGGCTGTAAAAAAATTTGAGAGACTAAAACTTGGAATCTAAAAAAGATGAGGGACTAAAAACTTAATTAATCCTTCAATAATTGAATGCAGAAAATTGATAGTGTTTATTCACTAGAGTGTTATTTCGTTGTTTGAATAATTTGTGTTGTTTTATAAGTATGTATATATTATTTTAATTTTAATTTTGTGGATACCATGGTTTGATTTTTCCGATTACCGCGTCAACTGAGAACAACATTGTTTGCGATTATTATCTCGTTAAAAGTGTTGTTTTCAAAGTTGGAGGAATAAGCTTTTGAGACCAAGGAGAATTGAAGACTTAGCTCACTATTAGTTAAACTTGTTTTTAGTTTGGTAAGTAATTTTAGATGATCATATTTGATAATGAAGTTGTTTACTTATGTAAAAACCATTTATTTATAATATTTGAAGTATTTCAAATCATTGAAAATTTTAATTCTTATTTTATGGATGTTTTAAAATATATTTTTTATTACAAGTTATTATTGTAATAAAAGGAGTTACATGAAGTACCTAAAACACACTAGAAGAGGGGGGTTAAATAGTGTGAAGGATAAAAACTTAGCATTTTGAAAACTATTAAAAGTTTTTCTCAAACAGATATCGATGGATGAATTGTTTCATCCAAAGTGTTTGAAATAACTTTGTGCTTAGAAAACCAGTTCACAAAACTTGGATACGATAGTGTAGAAGTGACTTAATGAAAAGAACAAGTTATATAGAAGCAGTAATGAAAACACAACATTTTATACTGGTTCATCCCAATTCTTGGGCTACGTCCAATTCTCCTTCAAACCTCGAAGGATTCCACTAATAAAATCTTTGATTACAACCAAGTATTTTCTATGTAACTTTTGTCTACAACGAGTACTCTCTAGGTCACTCTTAGCACTATACTTAATCTCCCCCTGAGATTATTACCCAAGTATTCTTCGTTGCCAACTCACTCCTAACTTTCACAAACAATATATGTTTGATAGAAAATGTATTCTAATCACTCAAAGAGTGTTTACACAGTAAGCTTGAATACAATGACACTCGCTAACTTAGCAAAACTAAGATTCACTCAATTCGATCAAGTTTCTTTCTTCCAATGGACTGAAAACTTTACAACACTTGTTTGTTTTGTCTCAGGATATTCTCGTGTTCAATTTTTTTAACACGAACACCTCCAAGCTTTATATAGCCTTCAGAGCTTTGATCTGTTGAGAGATCCCAGCTAGTCGTTGTCTAATAGCTTTGGCACTTGACACGTCGCTACTGTTCGAAAAGAGAGTGGGGCCACAAACACTTTTTGCAGCATATCTTCATAGAAGTACATTTTGCTATTGTCTCTTAGTGCTCAAAGCTGACTTTCATCATATGAATCAAAGGAAATGTTAACAACATAAGACAAAAGGAATTAAGAATGTCAAGACAAGATAATTTAAATCTTCCGTTTTGTGCGCTATGGCACAAGTCTTACTAAGCTTATGGACATTACTTTCTTGTGATTGTTTTCAATTCTTAAGGATCGAGTAATTGTTCTATGCTTTTGTATTGTGAGCCAAGTGCAAAAGCACTTGTCTTCTCAAGGTTGTACGTAGAAGCAGTATCATTTAGTGACTGATACTTTGTCTATCATCCAAAGCCTTTCTGTTCATGTTTTTCTGCTTGTATCTCATGAGATAAATATGAACCTATAGCTTAAGCATGAAAGGTTAATACATAAAATTTATACTTTGTTAACATCAAAACCTTAGAGATTTAATTGTTCGATACAGTTTAATGTGACTTGGACGTAGCCAGACTTAACATTATAGAACCCATAAATAATGTGGTTTAATGACGAGTCAATGTGTCAATACAATTAGATATAATGTATAATAATAGACTATATAGATCATTCACTAGTAGCCTAACTAGCATGTGATTACAAAGAATATTAAAATTGTAAATTAGTCCAAAATAACATTCAACATGGAGTATATTGAAATGTTTGTGATATTGACAATTAGTTATCCATAATATAAAATTGTAATGATTTGTGATTAGTTAATAACATAAAATTGTTTTACATTTTTGATGCATAACCATTAAATTGTAACTTTATACTTAAATCTCCTCATTTTTAAAAACCACACTTCCAAGGCAATATTCAACATGGAAGAGAGCGGGATTATTATTGATGGTAGCATCAACCGTATTTTGTAGTTACTCAATGTGATTTCTAATAACATGGTTTTAATCTTTTAGTCATGGTAAGTGGTAACACTATAACAATGACATTGCTCTTATTCCACTAAAACACAACAAATCACTAAAAACAAGTCACTTGCTCTTCACCAACGAGTCCACGACACAAAGTCACCTATAACACACCTTTGCCTTTTGTATTTATTATTTGCTCATTTTTTATTGACGTTTTTTTATATTGATAAGCCTAAATAGAGTATTAAAATATTGATTCATAGCAATGTGATAAAGATTTTATATTCTTCGTAATTGTACATTTTAATAATTATTTCAAGACAAAACTCGAGTAAATGTCAAAAAAATAACTACATCCAAAGTTATTAATATTTGTGACAGACATGAAAAATGTCTCAAGTGGTTGAGACATTAATTATTTGAGATTAGAATCATGTTTTACATGATAAAAAAATCATTATTATGATAATTTTCTCAAAATTATTAAAGACATTATGAGAACATTTAGACATTTTTTTGTATTATGGATTGAGTAATCCGTAATGGGATTGGAGGTACCAAAATTCAGTGTCATACTTACCTAGGGGTGGATATCCATTTTAGACGGGCCAAATTAGTCCAGTCCACGAGATAAATGGATTTTTTTCATGGTTCGTATCTGATAAGCAAAAGTCTGCGAATAAACGAACTGGTCTGCTGACCTTGTAACGACCCACCTCATCGCTACGATATCACTACTCTAAATGCATAATTTCAATTTTAAATGAAAAACTCCATTAGTTTGATTATAAAAATGAGGGTAAATTTTTGCGATAATACACTCACAAGAGAATGCAAAAATATGTAAATAAATACACACACACATAGATATATATATGTCGCAACCTATCCGGCCACGACGGGGACGACGACAAAAAAAAAGAAAAAGATTAGGATTCCCAATAAATGGGAAAATTAGAGGGGAGTCGCCACCAACGTTTATTTAAGGAAAACGTCGAAAAAACCAAAAAGATAAGTCATGGTCTACGATTTTAGAGAAAAAAGGATTCGGGAGTCGTTTAAGCATGGGGAAGGTGTTAGCACCCCACGCGTCCGTCACGAAGACAGCAGCCTTTAATCGAGTGTGTGACAAATAAAGTGACTTTTTAATCATTTGATTTTCCTTAAGAACATGACTACGTTTGTTTTATTTTTGTTTATTTAGAAAAGAAAATCAAATTTTTATTTTTTAGAAAAAAGAAGATTTTATGTATTTTGTTTTTTAGGTCGATAAGGGGTTTACCCTCGCTCCTACGTATCCCCAGGTGCAATGAGGAAATCAGACTTATGTAGTTCTTTTTTTGAAAACTTGATTGGATTGATTTTATCTTTTTTGAAAGATTTATTTTAATTGCGCGAAAAAGAGTCGTTAAGACGTTGAACCTTGAAACGACCTTGAGTTTGAAGAAAAAGCGAGGAGAATCACTTAAGGCATTGGCCCTTGAAGCAATCTCAAATAATGTGTAGATTTTCTCGAGAAAAAGGAGAATTGAGTGGTATTTTCATTTGAGTATTTTTAACCTTTTTTAGAATAGATTTTGAATTTGTGGTAAACTCGACAAAATCAAGCAAGTCGGAGACCCAGCATGATATTCACAAATCTAACCACGTATTATTGAAACACTACCAAGCGAGTCGGAGACCCAGCATGGTGTGCACGAAACATACCACATTATTGAAACACTACCAAGTCAGTCGGAGACTCAGCATGGAGCGCACGAAGCATAAACGCGTACTAAATAACATTACTTAATCAAATAAATCAAACGGAAATAGAAAAATGGATAGAATAGAAGTGGGGGTACGTTTAGTAATTAGGGATGCATACAGTAAGGACAGGGGGTGCAATCAGCCAAAATTATTTAATTACAAAATGGGCCAGGCCCAACAGATTATGGGTACATATATGGAAATGGGAGGTGCAAACAGTAATATAAAGGGGTGCAATTATGAATATGGTGATGTGAACAGTATTATAAATGGGTGTGCAGCTATGAATATGGTGGTGTAAACAGTAACATAAATGGGTGTGCAGCTATGAATATGGTGTGTAAACAGTAACATAAATGGGTGTGCAGCTATTAATATGGAGGTGTAAAAAGCATTATGAATTCGTAACAGTATTGGTTAGGTCCAAGCACTCAGGTGTATGTACTTATTGAATATGGGGTGCAGAAAGTAAGTTATATGTTTCTATTTTTTTCTTTGTCTGCTGGGCTAAGCCCAAAAAAAAATAAAAATAAAAAAAAAGGTGAACTTATCATAAGCGAGGCGCAAAAAGCAAATTTTTTTTTTAGGGTTGGGACCGGGTCATGGTGACCCGGCCCAACCCGATTTTAGGAAATGGGCACAGCAGCTGCAGCCAACCCTCACGAAAACTAGGGTTTGGGGTCTTATGATCTTTCTTGGTCACCACCAAAGGAGACCGGCTGTGCGGTGGTCACCGTGGTGAAGTCGGAATGTCGCGGTGGGGCAGTGGAGGTCGTGGTGGTGGCTCATGGTGGTGGCGATAGTGGTGGTATTTGTGGTTTGTGTTGTTGGTGGCATTTTGAGGAAGGTTAAAGGGCTTTAATGAAGAAGTAGTGATGGCTCGAGTTGGTGGTGCTGATGGGCGTGGTGTACGGTGGTGGTGGCCGGTGGTGTAGGGACGTGATAGTAGTGGTCGGAAAAAGAAAAAAAAAACTCTATGTAGAAGATAAAAATAACGCCACAAAAAGGAAAATAATAATATTACAACAGATCAATAGGCAAACAAAAACAATGGAGATAAGTAGAATCTACTCAAACCAACAGAAATCACAGGAAACAACAAAATAACGAAAATGCATAAGGGAGGGGGAGAAGAAGAAAAAAGAAGAGAAAGGAAGAGAAAATGGAGAAATGACGGGTCACCTTAGGGACCCCCCTTGACCAAATGCCAAATGGCGAGCTCCGATTGGCTATCTCTGTCTTCTCCGGGATCCGCGCTGTGCCAATTAATTTTTTTCCCCTCTCTACTGTTACCTTTTAGTGCTTTATAGGTAGCCTTTTGACCTAATACCTTATGCTTTTTCCTTACCTTTGTGCCTCACGTTACCTTTTGAATTAATGGGCCATAAGGCCCATTTTCCTTTGCTTTTACTTTCTGCTGCTATCATTTTCTCTTTGTTAACCTCTTTTTCTTTTTTTTTTTACTTGCCATTATTATATATATATTTTTTAAAAAAGTTATATATATTTTTTCTTTTTATTTTTTATTTACCCGGACAAAATTAGGGTATGACAGCTGCCCCTCTTTACTTATCCTTTTATTGAAAATAAAAGATAAATAAAGACGAAGACACTAATTTTGTTCGGGTGATCCTTCGAAAGATCCCAACATGAGAGTGAAGAAACTTTAGAAAAAGAAGATCTGTATATCAATAAAGAACCTTGAATATAACGTGACAAAGCATGGAAATGAATCTAAACAAAAGAGGATGGCACTGAGCCCTATCAAAACAAAAGAGGAGGGCACTGAGCCCTATCAAAAGTAAAAGAGGAGGGCACTGAGCCCTATCGAAACAAAAGAGGAGGGCACTGAGCCCTATCAAAACAAAAGAGGAGGGCGCTAAGCCCTATCCAAACAAAAGAGGAGGGCACTGAGCCCTATCAAAAGCAAAAGAGGAGGGCACTGAGCCCTATCAAAAGCAAAAGACGAGGACATTGAGCCCTATCAAAAGCAAAAGAGGAGGGCACTGAGCCCCATCAAAAGCAAAAGAGGAGGATGCTGAGCCCTATCAAAACAAAAGAGGAGGGCACTGAGCCCTATCAAAAGCAAAAGAGGAGGGCACTGAGCCCTATCAAAAGCAAAAGAGGAGGACACTGAGCCCTATCAAAAGCAAAAGAGGAGGGCACTGAGCCCTATCAAAACAAAAGAGGA
>PYAF01002559.1:47721-61953 GCA_007407185.1 Glycine tomentella
AACCTACCATCTTCTCATAATAGAACACTGGCAATGTGTCCATTATCATGGTTATCATCTCCCTCTCCATCATAGGAGGTACCACTTGAGCCGCTAGATCTCTCCATCTTTGAGCATATTCTTTAAATGACTCATTGTCTCTCTTGCACATGTTTTGCAGTTGCATTCTATCTGGAGCCATGTCAGAATTATATTGATATTGTCTAATGAAGGCATCCATTAGATCCTTCCAGGAGCGGACCCGAGAGGATTCCAGGTTAGTATACCAGACAATAGCTGCCCCGGTTAAGCTTTCCTGAAAAAAATGCATCAACAACTTTTCATCCTTCGCATATGCCCCCATCTTCCTACAGTACATCTTCAAGTGGTTCTTCGGGCAAGTGGTTCCCGCGTATTTATCAAATTCTGGCAACTTGAATTTCGGAGGAATGACCACATCAGATACTAAGCACAATTCTGCCATGTCCATAAAGCCATAATTTCCTCCTCCCTCAATGGCCCTCAACCTCTCCTCTATATGATCCAATTTTTCTTTCCCGACCTCAGCTGGAGGTCCACCTCCCATCACGAAATGCAAGGGTTGTGATGGCGGTCGAAACTGAGGAGCCCCCGGAGCATTTGGCACGGGAACACCAGAAAACACCATCCCTTCATTAGCATATCTTGGATAAACCCCAAAACCGGTCTGAGTGTAGTCTTGGGGAGCTACATACGTTTCTTCCATATCTTCTGGAACATGGGCATGAGTATGGTCGGGTTGGGGTTGGTGTTGTTGGTTCTCAATGAGCACGGGTGCAGAGTTACTAATATTCTCATCAGGAGTGGGCACAACAAAAGGTGGTGTATAATTGGGGGGTAAACCATATGGTGGAAAATGAGTCTTGCTTTGGGACGAAACATAATGAGCTCCATGTACATTTTTCATCGCCTCAGCTCCTTGACATACTACTAGATGACCCTCTCGATTGGAACTGGGAGGGTGAATCGGGCCCCTCTCAGTAGTAGTACTAGCAACAGCAATGGTGGCAGCATTGACCTCTATCGTCTTCTTCATGCTCATCATCGCTTCCATCATTGTTGTCATTTGCTCTTCCATGGCCTCCATATCAGCCTTCATTTGCTCCTGAACTTGTTCTATGTCGCTCATTATCTTAGTCTTGGCACGCGTTTGGTATGGGTGCCGTAAAACACAATCTTTCTTTCCTAGCACAATGATTGCTTTTTTTTCTGATTTCAATGAAAGAATATCATGAGCAGTGCATAACAATGTGGTAAAACAAAAAACATGAATGCATGTGAATGATTGGTTGTTGAAGTATTACGAATTATATACAGAACACTCAATAGAACACAGGGTCAAACTAACTCAAATCTTCATTAAAACAATACTGTTCATTACATCTTGTCAAGATCAAAATACAACTGGAAATAAAGCATGGACTTATCAACGGTTCTTAATTATAGAAGTCATTAAATCAATCATGTGTTGGCAGTAGTCAAAGAGACTATGAACTTCATCAGGTGTGGAGTATACGTTGGCCATTGCCTTGGCTCTAGCTAGCAGCTTGGGGAGCTCTTGACTCTCATTCAGTGTGAGAGCGAACCTGTCCATCCACTTCATGCTTTCTTGGTGTAGCAACTCTATCACCTCTTCTCTTGCCTCCCTTTCATTCTGTAATGCTGACACCTTTGCTTGTTCATCTTTTAGTGACTGCCCATGAATAGTAGCCAAGCTCATCTTTTCCTTGTACTGCTCGATGATTGCCAACATATTACTCTCTGTCATACTCAATTGTTCTTTCAAGCTTTCGTTTGATTCCTGACACTCCCTTAACTCGTCTTTCAGCATGACGTTCTCATTTATTGCTTCGTTTCTCTCAACCTCTCTCAACTTGAGCTCGTTGCTACTGCCTAACAAAATCCTTCGTAACCTTTTTATGCTCGACTCTTGCCCTCGGGCTCTCCTCATTTCTTGCTCTAATGCTTCAGTTGTGGACACGTTGATATCCTTCAACCTATCACATTCCTTCCTGACCCCAGTGACTACCGCCTTCAACCTTTCTTTTTCCACTTTCGTCCTTTCTAACTCACTCTTCAAGACTCGCACCTCTTCGCTCTCCTCGGACGCCCCTGCTTCTTCCTCCATTGCACCCTTTGGTTTTTCAATCCCTTGTACTCTAGCTTTCAACCATCTATGGTAACCGCCCACGACACCGTTATTTCTTCCTCTAAGCTCATTGTCTTTCCTTTCAACTCGGTTCCATGCCTTATGGACTCTCTGGATCACCTTCATATTAGCTTCATTAAATCCTCTCGTGATGAAGGGCATGATGACCTCCTCAGACGGTGCACCTCTCATAGGATAACCTAACTGTCTTATGGTCAGCACATGGTTATAATTGATACAACCCCTCGTTCCCATCAAAGGGACATTCAAAAATCCTTCAGCTGAACACAATACTCCTGTTATCCCTTCCTTCCATCGAGGGAACCAGCAAATGGACGATCCTATTGCGTTTGACAGTAGCTCTTCCCAATTAACTTTTCCTTTTCCCAGGTACATGTGATAACTTTGTATAGGACAGATAGAACCACTTCCCGGATTAAGGAAATAGGACACCAACCATACATAAAGAGCCGGCGTACAGCAAACAATCCTTGCACTACTTTTCTCACATCTCAGGTCGAATGTATCATATATATCTGCCAACATGGCAAAACCGGGCTTTTCTTGCTATGGTGATAAGCAAGGAATGCGTCAATCGCCGCTAGATCCACCAGTTCATCTACATTCGGAAACAGTACCACCCCAAACACGAGTAGTGCTAATACATCCATGAAAGGCGTCCACTCCCCTTGGTTTGCCTAGGCTTCTGCTTTCTTCTCCAAACACTTCCTAGGTATACCCACTACTCCATTTCTGCTCTGCTTCACTCGATCTAACTCTCGCTCTGAGATCCTGACTACTCCTGCCACTTTTGCCATGGAAGGATAATATCCAGAAAAAAGGTATGGCTTCCTTCCTCCCATTGGGCATCCTAAAATTTCCTCAAACTCTTTTATAGTCGGTGCCAGCTGAAAATCCCAAAACGTGAAACATCTAAGCGGTTGGTCATAGTGTTGTGTGAGAGCTGCAATTGCCTCAACTGATACTCCTATCATCGCCAGATCCCAAATCTTTCCATACACCTTGCTAAAAGATTGGTGTTGAACTCGATCCATCCGCTGACCCAACTCTCACAAGCTGACTACTTCCAGACTTTTGATCTTGACTTGATAAAATCTTTTCTTAAGAGATTGTGCTTGATTCGACCCCATGTTCCGAGAATGAAAATTTTTTATCGTCAATACTTCAACAACCTATCATAAAAGAGATACGATGAATATGGCATACTTATGCTATGCATGATAGACATATTTATGAGATCAATGCAAGACGCTTGAAAGCCCACCGCTTCTTGCTATAAAACGTATTGAGTACAATGTCCATGTCATCTTTGATCACTTTTAGGGAGAAAAGGGGTATAGCCTTGACACGATTTATTTACGAACATGACCATGATACTCAACACACGTAACCAAGAATACGGTGTAAGCTTTTGCGCTTCATTGCAACTTTTGGCAACACAAAGGAGAATGCAAGACATGAACAAATATATGTTTGAATCATGCATGAATGAACATGGGATGCAAATGACGATGACAAAATGTATGAAATTGCTAGGACAAGCAACATTCTATATGAATATGTATGAAAATGCTATGACTTATGCAGTGCATGAATATGAGAAATGATGAATGCAGAGATGATGTCCATCGTAATGCTATAAAAAGACATGATATGATCAAGGACACAAGGTGGGGTGAGTATGCTCCGTGTCCCTAATTTAGGAACATAGCAGAAAGGGTGTAAAAGTCCACTATTGAGTGACAAATTCCAAGGGTAGCTTCATGTAACCTCACCGGCTTCTAGAGATATAGTCCTCTTATGTAATGACAATGCGACGATAGGGACTACCAGCGGCAATGCACCACAAAAAGAGAAAAACTCTAGATGAGGCTTCACTGTCATCAAGCGAGTCGGAGACCCAGCATGACCACAGATCGACCTCCACTCCCTATGGCTCACACAGACCCGGGTATAAGGCCCAACATCTCAAAGTGTGTGCAAAAAGTGTAGGTGTCGTGTGTGAAATGAGCAACCTAAGAATTACCCAACCCCACCTGCAAAACAATCAGAAAATTCCCAAGCAGATACAACAAGTACAGCACATGTCGTCTACCCTAGGATTCAATGATGTAATTTATTTCTAATCACAAAAGGCGTAACAACATAGCAAAGGATATATATACAAGCATGAGTGAGACAAAGAATAAAAATGAGATCAAAGCAAAATAATGAAAAGAACGGTAGCGGAGTAAAATGATAACAAACAAAAGCACAACGAAAAGAAGAAAAAGGAAAAAATAAATAACGAAAAAAAAGTCACGATAAAATTGCACACACGATTAAATGACTTAATTCACTAAAGTTCCCCAGTGGAGTCGCCATCTATCACAACCTATCCGGCCACGACGGGGACGACGACGACGACAAAAAAAAGAAAAAGATTAGGATTCCCAATAAATGGGAAAATTAGAGGGGAGTCGCCACCAACGTTTATTTAAGGAAAACGTCGGAAAAACCAAAAAGATAAGTCATGGTCTACGATTTTAGAGAAAACAGGATTCAGGAGTCGTTTACGCATGGGGAAGGTGTTAGCACCCCACGCGTCCGTCACGAAGACAACAGCCTTTAATCGAGTGTGTGACAAATAAAGTGACTTTTTAATCATTTGATTTTCCTTAAGAACATGACTACGTTTGTTTTATTTTTGTTTATTTAGAAAAGAAAATCAAATTTTTATTTTTTTGAAAAAAGAAGATTTTATGTATTTTGCTTTTTAGGTCGACAAAGGGTCTACCCTCGCTCCTACGTATCCCCAGGTGCAATGAGGAAATCAGACTTACGTAGTTCTTTTTTTGAAAACTTGATTGGATTGATTTTATCCTTTTTGAAAGATTTATTTTAATTGCACGAAAAAGAGTCGTTAAGACGTTGGACCTTGAAACGACCTTGAGTTTGAAGAAAAAGCGAGAAGAATCACTTAAGGCATTGACCCTTGAAGCAATCTCAAGTAATGTGTGGATTTTCTTGAGAAAAAGGAGAATTGAGTGGTATTTTCGTTTGAGTATTTTTAACCTTTTTTAGAAAAGATTTTGAATTTGTGGTAAACTAGACGAAATCAAGCAAGTCGGAGACCCAGCATGATATTCACAAATCTAACCACGTATTATTGAAACACTATCAAGCGAGTCGGAGACCCAGCATGGTGTGCACGAAACATACCACATTATTGAAACACTACCAAGCAAGTCGGAGACTCAGCATGGATCGCACGAAGCATAAACGCGTACTAAATAACATTACATAATCAAATAAATCAAACGGAAATAGAAAAATGGAGAGAATAGAAGTGGGGGTACGTTTAGTAATTAGGGATGCATACAGTAAGGACAGGGGGTGCAATCAGCCAAAATTATTTAATTACAAAATGGGCCAGGCCCAACAGATTATGGGTGCATATATGGAAATGGGAGGTGCAAACAGTAATATAAAGGGGTGCAATTATGAATATGGTGATGTGAACAGTATTATAAATGGGTGTGCAGCTATGAATATGGTGGTGTAAACAGTAATATAAATGGGTGTGCAGCTATGAATAGGTGGTGTAAACAATAACATAAATGGGTGTGCAGCTATTAATATGGGGTGTAAAAAGCATTATGAATTCGTAACAGTATTGGTTAGGTCCAAGCACTCAGGTGTATGTACTTACTGAATATGGGATGCAGAAAGTAAGTTATATGTTTCTATTTTTTTTGTCTACTGGGCTAAGCCCAAAAAAAAAAAAAGGTGAACTTATCATAAGCAAGGTGCAAAAAGCAAAAAAAATTTTTGTTTTTTTTTTTTATTTTTTTAGGGTTGGGACCGGGTCATGGTGACTCGGCCCAACCCGGTTTTAGGAAATGGGCACAGCAGCTGCAGCCAACCCTCACAAAAATTAGGGTTTGGGGTTTTATGATCTTTCTTGGTGTAAGGACCCTCACTGTGGCGCGGGTGGGGCCAGATCCCGCGTTGATAGCGTCAGGATCCGTCAGCAGGAAACTCTGTCAAGGGTGTGGCGCGGGTAGCGCCAGATCTGGCGCGGATGGCGCCAGACTCTCTGGAATGTGGCGCCAGGGGCGCCAGGGTCGCGCTGGTGGCGCGAGATTCTCTGAAGGTCCACGCCTGGAGCGCCAGAGTTGGCGCTGGGGGCGCCAACTGGGTGTGGTTGGTGGCGCGGATCGCGCCAGAGGTTCGGCTTGTCCACGCTATTGGCGTGGGAGCGGCGCTGATGGCGCCACAGTGTTTGCAGCTGGCGCAGACTTATTAAAGAGGGGGTCGCGTTTAGGAGAAGGAGAAAACCATTTTCTTCTTCCTCCCCGCCTCCAGCAGCCATGGGAGAGCTTCCCAAGCTCCCATGACCTTGCCTGATGACCCTAAACGCTTCCTGAACCCTTTAATCTTCCTAGAAACCTTGAGAGAGCGAGAATCCTTCCTCCATTTCACCAGAACCTCCATATTCTGAGGAACCTTCAGAGAGGAGGATGAAAGCTCGAGTTTGGCGAGGAACAGCTGTGGCCCAGCGGCACCAAGGCTCGGGAGAGCAGCCCAGAGGCCTTCGTCATCAGTTCTGAGGTAAGAAACTCGAGTTTCTCCGATTGATTTTGGATTTGGGGGTTCCCTGTGAATAGTGACCCATCTATGATAGGGCTAGAATTAGCTCTGGGTCCAATTGGGAGAAGTGTTTAGAATGATGAGAGGGGGAAGGATTAGCTTTCAGTTTGTGATTTGGTGACTGTTGGTTCTGGCTCTAGGTGAGGGCATGTGTGACTTGAATTGAGTCACTTGATATGGGACATGCCAGAGCCTTACAGATGGGCTTGTCGTGCCTGAGAGGGCTATGGTAACGGTGTCTTGTGATGTGAACCGTTCAAGCCCTGAGAAACCCAGAGGACTTGGGTCTTTAGAGCTTTTGAGCTCACTGTTGTTGGCTTGGTTTGAGTCTGGAATGACTCTGAGGCCATGGATGGATCTGAGATAGACCACTGAGGCTCTATGGAAAGGCTTGTAGAGTATAAGCCTGATGAACCTTAGGTAGATGACTGGGTGATAGAAGGGACTGAGGTTTCCTTCTCTGAGGCAGCAGATATCTGCTTGATGAGCTTATGCATGATTGATGCTTGTATGGTCTGTGATGTGTGTGTTGTATGCCTTGGTAGGGCTTGACACCGTGGGTGTCAGAGGAGCAGACCATCAGTGGAGGCTAGAGCTGTGAGGCACGGCTAGCCAGGTAAGCTCATTGTTCTGGGGTTTTCCCTTATTCTGGTTTGCCACCCAAATGGGTGATGTATGATATGTATATATGTATATACATGTGTTCTGAGCCTGAGAGGCTGATGAACGGTGCTTTGAGTGAATCTCAGACTGTTCTGGATTTATGGAATATGTGATGGCCTAGTGTGTGCTGGACTGTAATGATTAACCCTAGGATAGACACTGAGACAGTGTGAGGGTTATGAGACACCTGGTATGGCAGGTGTGAGGCCGCGGGCCTTTGAGGATATGCAGATCATGAGATGGTTTGTGATGGAACCTAGAGGATACTGGATGGGTATCAGGCTAGTTGAGGTTCCCTAGCCAAAGGTAGAGTTTGAGGACTCCCTGGAATAGCTGAGATTCCTTGGGAGGTGCCACTGCTCTCCACCTAAGTCCTAAGGACAGATGGAACTGTGTGGATGTTCCTCCTTAGGCAAAGATGTTGGAAGTCCTGAGTGATTATCCTCAGGCTAGTGTTATGAAAGTCCTGGACGGCTATTCCCAGGCAAGTGATTGTGATGTCCTGGACGGCTATTCCCAGGCATGTGTTATGAAAGTCCTGGACGGCTATTCCCAGGCAAGTGATTGTGGTGTCCTGGACGGCTATTCCCAGGCATGTGTTATGAAGTCCTGGACGGCTATTCCCAGGCATGTGTTATGAAAGTCCTGGACGGCTATTCCCAGGCAAATGATTATGAAAGTCCTGGAGGGCTATTCCCAGGCCAGTGGTTGTGAAGTCTTGAGTTGAGGGATCTCCTCAGGCAATGTTTATATGCTTCAGAGGCGATGCCCCTCTTGTGTTGAGAAGTGTCAGAAGGATGACACTTATGATAGGTACCTCTGTGAGAGATCTGTGAGACAGGCTATAAGAGCCAGGATGAGATCCTGATGCGATGGTGATGGCTTTGATCTCTGTGAGACAAGTCTCAGGTGGCTGTGAGAGCCATAGTGAGGTGGAATACCTCTGATGCTGAGAGCATTCGGTTATGGACCCAGATGGCTGGGATGTGTGAAAGCTAGGATGATGTCCTAGGCTTTGTATGTGTGAGCGAGGATGGTTTCCTAAGCTCTGTTTATATGTTTTGTGTGTGGGCTTGGTGGTGAACCAGGGTCAGGGAGGATCTCCCAGAACCCTGAGTTTACTGAGACGTTTGTCTCACCCTGTGTGGGGTTTGTGGTTTTCAGGTGCTTCTTGAGGAGAGGAGCGACCTCAGGGCAGGAGGCCCTAGTGGACCTGACAGGCTGGAGAGTGGGCTGCAGTAGAAGACTAGAGCAGAGCTTCAAGAGTTGAAGCTGGTTTTAGATCTATGTGTAGTTGTAGGGTATGTGTATACCCATTTCCTGTACATATTATGATGGATGACCCAGTTGTGGTCTTGTTTTTGAACATGTATATGTACAGATGTTTATGTTGTATATAAGTATGTTTCCTCCTGATTATCTTTGTTTGTTTTTTTTGTATCTGCCTATATAGTTGTTTATGTTTTACCTGGATCAGCAGGGGCTTGTTTTATGTGCTTTGTTATGTGGTTTTTATATTCCATTCATAATGTAATCACGATAAAAGATTCTATCGCTTCCGCACCGCATGTGTTTAACGCTGATAGCGTGATATGGATATCATTGATGATAACATACCGGAGACGTCCGGGGTGTTACACTTGGTCACCACCAAAGGAGACCGGCTGCGCGGTGGTCACCGTGGTGAAGTCGGAATGTCACGGTGGGGCAGTGGAGGTCGTGGTGGTGGCTCACGGCGGTGGCGGTAGTGGTGGTATTTGTGGTTTGTGTTGTTGGTGGCATTTTGAGGAAGGTTAAAGGGCTTTAATGAAGAAGTAGTGATGGCTCGAATTGGTGGTGCTGGTGGGCATGGTGTACGGTGGTGGCCACGGTGACGGTGGTGGCCGGAGGTGTAGGGACGTGATGGTAGTGGTCGGAAAAAGAATCAAAAAAAAAATCTATGTAGAAGATAACAATAACGCCACGAAAAAGGAAAATAATAATATTACAACAGATCAATAGGCAAACAGAAACAATGGAGATAAGTAGAATCTACTCAAACCAACAGAAATCACAGGAAACAACAAAATAACGAAAATGCATAAGGGAGGGGGAGAAGAAGAAAGAAGAAGAAAGAAGAAGAGAAAGGAAGAGAAAATGGAGAAATGATGGGTCACCTTAGGGACCCCCCTTGACCGAATGCCAAATCGCGAGCTCTGATTGGCTATCTCTGTCTTCTCCGGGATCCGTGCTGTGCCAATTAATTTTTTTCCCCTCTCTACTGTTACCTTTTATTTCTTTATAGGTAGCCTTTTGACCTAATACCTTATGCTTTTTCCTTACCTTTGTGCCTCACGTTGCCTTTTGAATTAATGGGCCATAAGGCCCATTTTCCTTTGCTTTTACTTTCTGCTGCTATCATTTTCTCTTTGTTAACCTCTTCTTCTTCTTCTTCTTCTTCTTTTTTATTTTTACTTGCCATTATTATATATTTTTTTAAAAAAAAAAGTTATATATATTTTTTCTTTTTATTTTTTATTTACCCGGACAAAATTAGGGTATGACAGATATATATATATATATATATATATATATATATATATATATAAACCATTATATATCATTTACATGTCAGAACATAATTCAATTTTTACATGTATAGGCCTGAGATTTACATGCCCAATCAAAAAGAATCAAGGAACCAACTAAGACAGAGTTGATAACAAAGCACAACTCTCTCCCAAAATAAATTCCAACATTATCACATCGGCTTGGCGGCTCCAAATAAATAATCCCCCTCAACATCACCTATTGTTGTTGATATGCTCCCATGAACAAAGGTTCGCGATCATCATAGGTACCAACCACACAGTAAAAAATTGCAAGGGTGAGTTTATTATACAAGATCAACAAACATCATATGACAATGATTAGCAAGAAAACAATAACAATAACCATGATCATTCTCAATAATCCATCAGTTCAACATACACTTAACAAACTAGTCATCAACTTTTTCCACAACTCAAATCAATTATGCTTAGAATGATGCATGCACCTAACTCAACTCTCAAATGCAATGTGGTACTATTCATCAGGAAATAGCCTAAGCATGTCCACATGACACTCTCACTTAGAAAACTAGGCAGCAATGGTCGAGGTCATCCTGTCGTGCATAGGCAACTCCCTCGCAATGTTGATAAGCATGAGTCTCAAGGGAGTTCCAAACCGAGTGATATGCCCCCAAGTACCAGCATTTTTCCTCATGAAAAACCAAAAGTACTTATTGACAAAGTTTATAATATTTTCATGCAATTATGAAGTATGAAACATGGGAATCATCAATGCTTGACTGTGGATAGTTAAAAATTATAAGCAATCCCCTTCCCTCTCTAGGGACACTTGAAATTTTTAAACCAATCCCCTTCCCTCTCTAGGGATATCCAACAGGTCATTGCACCCCATGTACATACGCAACATGTTAGATTTGATGAAGTTGAAGCAAAGGGATCAAGAAGTATGAAGCTTAAAAGTTTTTTATCTTTTACATGCCCAATCAAATTGATGGCATATGTAACTTTTGTTAAAGCTTAAGTTCAATTGATAAAGCCTGATAATCCTCATTAGTTTTTTATGATTCATGCATTCATACATTCATTGGATTAGATATAATAATGTGGTAATAAGAAATTAGATAGAAATTCATAAAGGCAACTAGGATTTTATAAAAATTGTTTCTCACTGTTTTAATCGATTACATAGGTGATATAATCGATTAAATGCCTGTGAATACTTTCTGAATTTTGCCTTATGAACATTTTAATCGATTACCATTGGTTCGTAATCGATTAATTAAGCTTAACACAGAATTGAACATGCTCTGTGATAATCGATTATTTTAAGATATAATCGATTACATAAGCTTCTGCATAAATTTTCACAGCATGTTGTTAGCGATTTAATACGCTCGCACCACGGCAAGTGCACCGATCATTTCAAGTAATAAAATAGGTAAGTGAGTATCGTCTCCTCAAGGATTGGGGTGAAATTCACAGTAATTAGAAGTAACAGAAAAGAAATTATTTTGGAGAATTGTGTTGAGTGTTGAATGTAAAACTGAAATTAAAATAAACAGTAAAATAGTAGAAGGATTACCAATGGAAGAAACAATTGTGGTCAGGCACAATCCCTAATGCTCCCAACCTCTTTCACTTAACTGGGTTATCAAGTTTGATCACAAATGATACATCTTTCCTATTTTAGTAAATCCTAATTCCTTAGCAATTTAACCCTTTGACAACAATCCTAATTCCTTAGCAATTCTTATCAAGCATATAAAAGACTATATCATAGGAGTTGCTATTTCCTATTGCTCAGAGAATAAATCTTTTCTACTTTAGCTAATCCCTAATCCCTTAGTGAATTAACCCTTTAACCTGAATCAAAAACCCAATCCCTTGGTGAATTCTATCAAGTTAAGCATGTAAAAGACTATATTATAAAATTCTACAGCCACGCATCCCTATCCTTAGGTAATGAACAACTGTTATTTTACTAAGGTCAGAAATTAGAATCCCAACGTCCCCATTGCGAATCCTAACCCTCAATACTTAAATAGAATGGCCAATTCTACATAAGAATAAACAGTAAAGAACAGAGTAAAATAAAGCAATAAGAATTCTCATTCAATACCAGTCAAGTTACAGAGGAGTTTACATTATTTCATGGCCTTCCCACAATACAAGATTTAGCCTGCCATAGGCCTCAAGAACATCAAAGCTGTTGAATAAAACATGATTCTGTAGTGACCTAGCTTTGACCCTTGACTTCCAATGATTTCCAAGCCTTAGAGTGGTGTCTAATGGTGTTAGATGATGCCCTGTTCAGTCCCCAGAGGCCTTTATTTATAGATAGATTTAATTAAAGTAACTAGGCCCTTGTTCTGTGCCAATTTCGAATCATATCTTGTTAAATAAGGCAACAGTGATTTCTCGACGCGATTCACGCAGTTTATGGCGCTGATCGCGCCACCAATTCGAACTTACGGTGCTGATAGCGTGGGACCCGCGCTGATCGCGCGGGCTACTCAAATGAAAATTTTCTCCAGGCCTTATGGCGAGGATCGCGCGGCTTCTGGCGCGGATCACGCCAACCCTTCGAATGGATGGCGCTGGTAGCGTGTATCTCGCGCGGATAACGTGGGTTGTTCGAGCTTGAAGCTTACTTTTATACTCTGGCGCGAGTCGCGCGGGTCCTGGCGCGGACCGCACGATACCTTCATCTTGCTTTTCTTCTTTTTCTTTGTTTTTATTCTCCTCTTTTGTCCTGAAATTGCACATTTGGTAATGAAATGAGATGTAATTCAATATAAATGACAATTAAGCTAATTCTAACCTATTTTCCTAAGTATTTCATTAAAATATATCCTAAAACTAGCCTAAAACTAAGATGTGTTTGCAACACATCACATGTTGATCTGGTTTAATCGATTACCAGATGATTGTAATCGATTAAATGTGCTTTGATCAGTTTTATACATGGTCTGTGATAATCGATTAAATGGGAACTTAATCGATTATTTGTGTGTATTAGAAAACTGAGTTCATCTAGAATAATCGATTACAAGATGACTTAATTGATTATTTTGTTCTTGACAAATTTTTAGATTCCTGATGAACACTTTAATCGATTATCTGATTAAAATAATCGATTACATTAGTGAAAATAATTGATTACTTTGATGAAATAATCGATTACAGTTAGTTATACATGTTTTTTTATAAATAGAACAGTTTGGAGTGAGTTTTCAATTAAGTGAAAATCAGAGAGAGATACTCGTCCATACCTTAGGAAAAACAATTTCTAAAGCTCTCAAAAGTATTCAAGGGTGATTTTAGTGAGAAAATCAAAGATCATGTGTATCATGGAGAGTTACACGTGTTTCTAGTCAAAATATTCAAGGATTAATGATTTGTTCAAGCTAGAGACAAAGAAAGATTCAAGAAAGGAGTGTTGATCATCTATTACATACATTTTCAAATTGTTTAAATCATTCATATCGTTGAATTAGCTGAGGATTATAAGGTGATATCCTTCTTGAACTTCAAATTTGATATTTTGGTTTGATATCTGTTTTGTTTTGTGTTGTATTTTCCATATAACATTTGTATTCTTTAAAGCTTTTACTAGAAAGGTTTTCTAGTGGGAAGAACAGAGAAGGGATCTCTGGTTCTTGATCTTTTGAAAAGTCTATAGGTTATAGATTTTGAATTTACCTAGGGTTGGTAAGAGAGATCAGTTGTAAGCTTGTAAAGAACAAATATTTGTTATAGTGGAACTCTGAACTAGATTTGGTTAGAAGAAAACTGGATGTAGCCTCCGGGGTTGAGTGTAACAACCGTTTCTACTTCGCTTTTATTTCGTATTTATTTTTATTTGCTAAAATTTTTCGAAAAAAAGAAAGGATAAAAGTTCCAAAGAATCTTGGTTCATTTTAAAAACGAATTTAGAAATTAAAGTTCAAATGAAAATTTCGTTGATGAATGGGTTTAGAAATTTAAAGATTTCTACACGTTATTTAAATTAGATAATTCATAACGTTCACACATACCATACAGTCCATTCATTATTACATATCCAGAGTCCCATATATAAACAGTCCACAATACAGCACAAGCATAGATCATCAAATTAGACAGACAGCACATAATCTTCATCCTATCTTCTCGTACGACATCCATATCACTGCTTTTCTGCTCGCCCACAATGTG
>PYAF01002559.1:62053-112472 GCA_007407185.1 Glycine tomentella
AATTCCTAAAAATTACTGTTTAGGATTTTCTGCCCCTAATCATGTTAATAATGTGTTTTCTAAAGGTGTTCTATCCCATACTCAGGTTCCCACAATTTTCTAAAGTCATCTTGGTCAGTTCTGACCCAGGGGCATTTTGGTAATTTTGCCACTCATCTTAGGGGCAAAATCGTCATTTCCAAAAAATATTCCGGAAACTATGTAATTATCACCCTAAGGGTACTCTGATCATTTTTCAAGCATCCTAGAATGTTTATAAAATTTTCTCATTAAGATATCTTGCTAAAATACTTAGGGGCAATTTGGTCATTTCTAAAATGTCTAGGGGTATTTTCGTCACTTTCCCCAAATCCTTCTGTACTGCTTCTATTTAACATTTTACCCCAATATTTGACTGTGATTTCAGAATTTTGGGGTGTTACATTGAGAGGTGAACCAGTATAAATCTTGTGTGTTTTAAGATTTTGTTTGTATTTCAATATATTCTTGAAGTATAGAATTTGATCATTATACAAATTTGGTTACAGCATAAGAGTGGTTTTATTGGTGAAGTAAATTGATTTTTTCAAATTGGTTTTGAAAGATAAAGATCATTTTGAAAGTCTTTTGCTGTTAGAAAATTTTAAAACTCTGAGGTAAAACCAATTCACCCCCTCTCTTGGTTATTTGCATAAGTGTTCATTATATTTTCACAGCATACATCCATCACGATGATATCATCAACACCATATCATCTCAATGTCATCATCAACATCAACATCGTTTCATCTCAATATCATCATCAACAATCATCTCATATCAATATCATCAACATCACAAGCAATCACACTCCACATATATACATATACATTCATGCCTGGGATTCACATTCCCCAGGTTTTCAAACAACACACATCTCATACAATCACAATCCCTAATACCATAAGACTAATAAATTTAAATTGAAGAGGAGAACTATGGTATACAAGACAAACTCTTATGTCCAATTAAAATTTAATAAAGTAAATAGAAGAACAAGTATAAAATTTTAGGCAGAGTCTCCTCTGTAATTAAGACTTTTCCCAAAAAATTCAATCATTACAATAACAACATTCTTCACAATTCCATTCATCAATAACAAATATATCACATCTCATTAGTTAAAAACGCAGTTTTTCTTGAAAACCAGCATGCACAGGGACAAAACATACATTCCCATAATTGGCTTCCTTGACCTCAACTATGGTATCAAAATATGTAAACAAACAATAAACTCTTTTCACCTATCTATATCTCTCCATTAGCTCCTTGCAGTGTCGTTTTGAGATCTCTCAGGTTCATGTCCTTTGGTCTAAACACAGAGCTCTATATATCAAATCAAAGACAATTCAGTATAGATTTTGAAGACAAGGTTAATATTAACATTTGATGTCAAATACCCATTCAATTTTAAAAGGGACTTTAGTGGTGTTTTTGGAGTCTACATCAAAAAGACATCATTTTAAAGGAAGTGTAAAAACGACATCAATTTTATAAAAAGACAACTTTTACAACGTCTCATTTTCAAAGGTTTTTCAAAGGAAGTGTAAAAACATCCAATAACAGTACCTAAATCACAAGAGATGTTAAGAAAGACTTAAACTAACTAGGAGAAGACAAGGAAATCATCGTTACCTCAAAGAAACCACAAAATGAGGGTTGAGAACTCCGTTCACTACCGAATCCTCAAGGTGGATTTTGAATATTTTACTCCGATTAAAGTGTTCCTCTCTGTGTGATGGTCTAACGGTAAGCAATGATGGCTTAAGGCGGTCACTGGTGGTCCTGGGTGGTGGATGAGGAAGGTTAGGGCTTTAGGTGAGGGTTTTAGGAAGAGAGAGAAACGTGTTTTCCCACGTTGATAGATATATTTATAATATGCAAATCTCGCTTATTGAGCTCGTCTCACTAAGCCAAATTCCACTTTTTATGTTGAGCGAATTATTTCCTTTGTGTGGAATTGCGCTTAGCGCACTGGTCACCTAAGCAAGCTTTCCAAAGATGTTATTTCACAAATCCCAATGGTTAAAACATGCAAATGTGGGTTGCAAACCTACAGTCCAAGTTTGAAGGTGATCCAACAGTTAACGAGTCTGAGATCGTGTTTTTACCAAAATAGGTTTTTGGTCAAACTTGAAATCACAGACTTCCAACACATATCAATCAAACTCTACATAACCTAACATCCACGCCAAACAGTTGCACAAGGATAATTCATACAACACTTCAACAAATCCAAATTAATCACAAGAAATACATCAAACATTTATTTTTAGTTATCAAAATTTTAGGGCGTTGTAGACCCAAATATTAATTTTAAAAAATATTGTTTTAAAAAATATTATTTTAAAAAGTGAAAACTATATATAATTAAAAGAAAAAACTTTGACTTCATTTTTTAAGCTAAAATTTGTCACACTAAAATATACCAACATTTTAAACATAACGAAACAACAATAATAACCTAAATTAAAGATCAAAATCTTAACATAACAAATTAATAATATTTCCACATTGAACTTAACAGGGTTAAATGGGTAGTTCGCGAGTCCATGAATAAAGCCTGCTACGTCTGTGGGCTTAACAAGTCGATCCGCAAGGGCTAGTCCTGTGTTGAGGCCGGATCGGAGGGTATATCATGTTAATCTCTATGAAATCTGCGTCTTTCACCTTAGGCCAAATGAGCATATCTTTGAGCAAAATGGGCAGTTTTATCTAGGACGTCTTTCTCTTCTTGCATATACTTCTACTCTTTGATTCATCGTGCAATGAAGGGCATGGATTCTTCAAATCATGTACCCACCCCTACACTTACCCTTTCTTCTTGACCAAAACAAAAACTCAATGCCACACTAATGCACCCTTCACTCGCATTGATTTCTTTTCCCTCCTCACACTCTTTTTCACACTTCACTTGTAGACTCTCATTGGTTGTGGCATGCGCAGAGGAAATATGGGCATGTAGATCCAGGTATTGGTTGCGTCATGCACAAAGGAAATATGGGCATGCAGATCTTAGTGTGACTGAGATGCATTTAGGTGGTGACGAGGTGGCGACACATGGAGGAAAAAGGGGTTGAGTGGTGGTGGTTCAAGGAGGAGGTGTAGGAGAGGATGAAGGGTAAAAAAGGGATATTAGAAACTTTAGAAGTGCACCAAACAAAAAAAAGGTTCATTAAATAATTGTCAACTGGATTAAATCTCGAGTTCTGCTTCCTACACCAACGTAATCTCTAATACACCCAACACTGAATAGTGAATTTCCACAAATAGCCTTTGTAAAAAAATCATATAATGTACGGACGAAACTTTTTCCAACACACCATTCGTGTTTGGCTTTCATTTCCGCATTCATTTCGCTGCCACTGCTGTCGTCTCGTTTCGTTCTTCGTCACGTTGTCGGGCACACATCTCTTATGCGTTTTTGGTTGTAGTGGTCGTAGTCGTTGCTGTGGTGGTTGTTTTCCGCGACGAGGAAAATGAGTTTTGTTTCGTCTTCCTTTGGTTTCATTTTGTGCTAGCGTACGGATTGGTAATCCGTAAGGGTCATACAGATTGCCAATCCATAAGAAGGAATGTCAATCCGTATGACCCTTACGGATTGCCAATCAGTATGGGTATTTTTAGTTTTTAATTTTTTTAAAAAAATGTTTATTTATTTTTAAAAGTGAAGTAGATTGAGTTGCATGCGTAATGATTGTAATGATTTGATTTAGTTGCATTGGCTACCAATTATTTGTTTCATGAATTGTTAACTATTTAGGGTGACAATAACTAATTAGTTCATGAACATAAATTGTAATTTCAAAGTTTATGAATAAAGTGAAGTTCTATTCAATTGTAATTTCAAAGCATACTGTCATATGTTATGGTACCCAGATGGGTACTAATTAAGCTGATGCATGTTGTCCAATTTATATTTTTTCTTGTTGTCATCCTTAGTTTGTTAACTTGAATATTGATTGTGATCCACATGGGTATGCTTTGAAGTTGTTATGTAACATGTTCTCAAAATGTTAGGTTAGGATTACGTCGAGCTTTGGGCAGAGAAGTCAACAGAGAGGCAAGTGGTAACGAAGAAGAAGCCCCTACACGTCAAAGGTCGATAGCATCGGCACGAAGACAACTCACAAGGACTGGTGTTGTTAAGGATGTGCCTGCTGACCAAGTTGTAGACATCGGTGACATTGTTGCACCTGAGGAGGGAAGCATTGATGCTGAGGCTGAGGGATTTCCTGGCGGGCCCCATAACACTTTAGTGTTGTCACTTTATGCTAATCATATAACAGCAAAAGTTTGGACAGGAGAGGTATAATTGTATTTAAATATAATTCAATTTTACAATTATATTTGGCATTTATATGTAGCTAGCTAACTAAGAAATATTGCAGGAATTCCCTGAGCTGAAGTTGGCATCTCATGGGAGAAAGGTGCACAAATTTGGTAGGCTTGCACCTCAGATTGAAGGTTTGGTGGTCGGTACGAGCTTAAGCCCACTTATCACCTATTGTTGGAGACAGGTGATAGGGGTTTAATTTATGCTTTTGTAGAGAGATGGCACAAGGAAACCAATAGCTTCCATTTGACATGTATTACTTTATTTCTGTGTATTGATTAGTGTTTGGCTTGTAGATAAGAGACTTACTTGTGTTAACTATTTTTGTGAATATAGTGTTGGATATATAAGCATTTTCCTGCAGTTGCCAACATGATTGCAGATGAGGACTACGAAGAGAGGCAACCACGGGCATGTCGCTGGAGGCCAGGGAAGGCATTACCTATCGTAGGCAATTAGATAGGTTGACGACCGACGGTATTTGTTGGACACCATACACTGATCACCGTGCATTCGGTGATTTTGAAGTCATTTCACTTTTCTCAAGTCATATCAAATAGGGCCCATACATTGTCAGTACCAACTGAAGAGAGTACTTAGACAGTTTGGATTCATTCAGTCTATACCTTGCCTTGTAAGCTGCCCCCCTGGTCAATGTGATCCAACCTATATGGAATGGTTCTACCAAATTTCGCACCCATTCATGACCCCACCACAGATTGGGGAGTCTGTTAGACGTCCTCCTGTTGTTCATCATTATGTACCTGGTCCACCACAGGTTCCACCTACAGATGTAGTAGCTCTTGAGGATGTGCCTAATGACATGCCTTGACATGCAGTGGTAAAAGAAATCTATATTCATGTTAATGTCATTTAAACCAAAATTGTTAGGCTTATTGTGTTAAAATGTTTTTTATAATTTTATCAGGCCATGTTTGAAAGGATTGCAGAGAGGTTGCAAAAAATGATAGATCTTCCCATGATGACTGAAGGCATTGATGCCTATGATATAATATATCAGTGTATCAGATTAGCGTGAGTTGTAAATGAGGTTAGAATTGTTTAAGTGTGGTCTAGACGATCGAGGCATGGACAACGGGGAGATGGTGTTGATAGAGTTAGGGATTGATTTGTGTTTTGTATGAAACAACATTAATATATACAATTGTAGTTTGTTGCGTTTAATTTGTATTTAAGATTTCTAATTAAGCATGTTGCCGTTATAGTTGACCGTCGTAACAAATTCTCAGCATTTTTTAAATCCAAATACAAAGTACATACACAATAACGACATTGAAATTAACGTCCTAAATCAACATAATCTGCTGGCAGCCTCGTCAATGTGGCGTACTTTTGCATTCGACTTACATAACTAGTGGGCCACTCTTTTGCTTGAGAATGACAATGTCTTGACCATAACAAAGCAATTGAGGGCATAGGACATTCGTCTCGCAATGAAACCTGAACCAAAAATTTCAATGAAGTTATTATTAATTACATGTTTTGTACTAAAAATGAAAGGAAAAACATGTTTACGGTATGTTATACTTGAACAAAATGATTTCCAAACATATGACCAATACAAATGACACGATGTACAGCAGGATCTCTAGGCGATTGGCTTCTAAGCGGGAAAAACATCATACTTTATTGCAAAGAAAGACAAAAAATAACGAGGTTATATCGTGAAACAATGACATAACCCATGTCAGTAATATTCATCCATTTATCCTAGGTTACCTGTAACCGAACAATGTATAAGTATAATTAAACACAAAATTATCGTATACATGTGGAAACAAGACATAAAACCTTTACCTTTGACAATCCATCAATAATGAGTAACCTCTTTAACTCCTCAAATCTTTGTAACCCACCAAACAAGACAATATACTCATCAGACCATTCTGCAAGTTCCTTGAGCAAATGGTTGCGTACCACAACCCAGGCATCTTCACCATAACCAAGTAAACCCGTAATAACACGATAGCCACAATTACGATCGACTTTAACATCACATACACCAAAATGTAATTCCTCATGCATGGCAGAAATTGATCCAGCATTGGAATATTACTCATGGGTATAGGTCCTAAAGATGTTGATGCAGAACGGGGTTGAGATAAGCAATTATCATGCTGAGAATGTAACACATCCACGTAGTCAAAGTACGATGGATCCCACTTGGTTGATCTTTGGTGTCTGGAAACGTTTTTCTTTTGAGCCCCTTTTGTCTTTACCTTTTCAGGAGGACGACACATGGAAATTCTATCAGGATATGCTATTTCTTTGAGTTTAGTCTTTAGAGTAACTTTACCAAACATGTCAAGACTTTCGAATCGCTTCAATATTGCATTCATCTCTTCTGTTACGGTGACTTCGCACTCATTGACACCTTGGTATGAGAAATGTAACCTCCACCAAAACATGTGTACGACACCCAGTGGTATGCTGCCAAGATTATATTTGGCTAGCTCACATGCACAAGGCAAACCATGTGTGCTTCTCAACACACATCCACAACGAGAACTATCAACGCCTACATAATGAACTCGCTCAAACTTCGCAGCAATTTCATTTAACGCATACCTTGAAACCATGCCGACAAGTCTTTTGTACAAGGTAACTTTAAACACATGTCCAATGACATGCGTACTTGTCTCAAAAGAAGCCTTTATTTCACTGTGTTGCAACGTGATCATGTTGTTCATGGCATCCCAAACATTACACAGATCTCCAAGGCTATCCTGCAGTAGCCGCTTTAAGGTCCAATGAACAGACTCAACCCTGCAGTTAAAAGTTAAAACAATTAATTTGAAAAACGTAAAAATTATTGAAATCATAATGTCATCAATGTATTGTAAAGGATTTACCTGCTTGTAGTAGTGTTTCCAAAATGCAAAACTTTATTAGTCCATGCCATCACAAATCTTTCTTTATGGGGAATCAACCACATGTCTTTCACATATCGAACAAGTATTGGCCACGATGCGCAAGCACATTCAAACTTCATAAAACAGTCGTCACATACTTTTTCAGAAGCACAATCTATAAGACTTCCACATGCTTCCATCACATAGTCCCATGTATTGTTTTGTCCCACAAGCGTTTTACATTTTGCCTTCACATTCTTGTCAATGTGGAACCAACACAACAAGTTGGTTGTGTCAGGGAAAACATCTTTGACTGCATTCATCAATGTTGTATCTCTGTCTGTGACAATGACTTTAAGGAAAAAATCACTCTTTAGAAAAAGCCCTCTAAACCATTCAAGAGTCCAGACAAGATTGTTGATACGTTCGCCCTCCAAATATGCAAAAGCAGTTGAAAATGTCATCCCAGTAGGTGTCACACCAACAATGTCAAGCAAAGGGAGTCTATACATGTTTGTTTTGTATGCATTGTCAATGAGGAATACCAAATGACATGAATTTATCAATTTCACTGCATCCGAATGTGCCCAGAAGATGTCTCGTACAACATTTTCATCCTTCACTTTATGTCATGGATATACATATCGCGTTGAGGAAGCTTCATTAATTGTTGCATTTCAGTATTGTTGCCTCTTATAGAAGAACTGTACGCATATCTTGCATTATAGACTTGTTTCATTGTTGTATAATTTTCCAAATTGTGATCTTTTAAAGTCAAAAGAATATTCTTTGGTTTAACCCTTGACTTTGTCATTTCAACAACAATAATCTTCTCTTCCTCAATTAAACGACCAGCATATGGATGTTCAGTCAATGACAGCCAAACGATGGTTATGTAACCCGTAGATTAACTTTACTATCCAGCCTTCACCTCCTACGACAGGTTTCCCTCGCAACTTAAAAAAACAACCACACTTTCTAGTGCTAGTGGTCGTCCGTACTAAATCTTTATTGAATGCTCTATACTTTCCACTCCTTTCACAACCTATCAAAATAATGAGGTCCTTCCCCTCTTTCCAATTGTTATGTCATACCTCATTATCACAACTACAAAACCAATCTCATATGTAACATTACGAGCCCATTGCAATACCTCCTCACGAGAATTAAACACCTACAAAAATTGATAATACATCTTTAATCTTCTAAAAGAATTCATTTACTTGCTTTCATGAAATATCATATCATATAAATATCTTTGAAGTATTGAAGGCATCAGAACAATCAATTGAAGACTTGTTATTTTCAAACGCAAATGGTTTGCCTACGTTGTCCTCAATCATATTAATTTCTTCAGACATAATACTATCATGCATCCAGTAATCGTTGTTCATCTTAACAAACAAATTCAAAATAAATGATCATTAACAAACTATACGCATAATAATTATATTGACAAAAATTACAGTTATTTTAATTCATATTCAATACATTACTTAAAAGGACAAATACTAATCCAATAACAAAAAATACACATCTCACAAATACATTACCCTAAACAAAAAAAAAAAAAGAAACTCAAAAAATAAACAGTCTTACGGATTGAAAATTCGTATAAGGCATACGAATTGACAATCTGTATGACTCATACGGATTGGCAATCCGTAAGACTCATACGGATTGGCAATCCGTAAGACTCATACGGATTGGCAATCCGTAAGACTCATACGGATTGGCAATCTCCATAGGACTCATACGGATAGTCCTACGAATTGTCAATCCGTATGAGTCCTACGGGGATTGCCAATCCGTATGAGTCATAGTCATGCGTATTGCTACAATGACCATGGTGCAAAACGTACCTCCAACGACGCTCTCCGACGAACCAAACCACCACTAATGCTAACCACGACCTCCACCACCAAATCAACAGTGCCAAATCCGCTTGAAACTACGCATCCCAAACGAAAAACCACACCCACAACACCAGAAGAACAAGCAAGAAGCAGAGCCAACGAAAAACCAGCCAAGTTGGGTGTATGTTATGAAGAAAGAGAAAAGGAACAAGGGCACAATTGGAATAAAAAAATTGTTGGGTATATTAGAACTCTCCTGGGTATAGGAAGCATAACTCTTAAATCTCCTTGTGTAGCCCATTAAAATGCCCAAGCACCGGTTCGTCATTGTTTACACAACACAACCTCTTAAGTCATAATTTATTTCGTTTATAGTTCATCTCATCAATAAGGATATAGGAAATAGGATCATAGCAAACGAGGTATTACAAATACAAATCTATTACTTTTAATTTCAAATTATTACACTCAGAAGAGATAATAATAGTTAGATGAATGACGTCAGAATTGTGTATAGTTAGGCCAGGTTTTAGACGCACGTCATAAAAACAAGGAAGAAAAACAGATGTGATCATTCTATTACCACTAAATAACTCGAAGTGAGATATTGCTAGGTTTATGTATGTTTGATTACAGTATCAATTAAACCAAGCATCTCCTCTTTCTTGGGCTGTGTTATTTGCAACTCCAAGGTGACCTGTAAAATTAAGAACTAAGCATTATTAAACAGTCTAGAGAAGAGAAAGAAGACAGCTCCTAAGCTGTTACTGGCTCAATAACATGATCAGTAACATAAAAGTGAAATCTTTTCATTTCCTTTAAATGAACATAAAATAAAGAACTTTCTAATAAACAGCTTATAGAATATACATGAGCTAAAGGTTTTCATTGTTTATCAATATGACGTTCTAATTAATGGATAGAATCTATGAAGCATAGACACTCTTGGTTGAACAATGTTGGATATATATTCTAAATAATTGTACAATGTGTCAGATATTTCTCACTAGGTGTTTAATTAAAAAATAATTATTTTGTCGCCTACGATACTTGAGCTGACAGGCAATAGTATCATAAAAAATATTCATTTTTTAAAACATTCAGAAAAAGTGACTTAAAATATCACGCAAAATATTAAAAAAAATATACCTTAGTATTTTTTGCAACGTAATTTCCATTAAATAAAAACGTAGAACATAGAAACTTATTTTGCGAAGTGTATATATCTTAATATAATTCATCTTGATTCCGGACTATTTTTTTTCAAAGTATTAGATTGTAAAATGTCTCTTAATACTTTTTACAATACCCATTATCATAGGAAGAAAGTGATCATACAAACATTGATTATGAATTTAGATAATTTGTTGTACAAGGTAGTAAGAGGGCGAACCCTGGCATAATGATAAAGTTGTGTCTTGGACAATGAGGTGTGCAGTAAATCATTTGTTGTACAAGGTGGGTGCAGTATCATTACAGGTTACAAATGTCGGGTGAGAATTCATCCTATTTTCCATGTGCTTCTATTAAAGAGAGCTATGGGACAGCATAGTGTTCATCCAACCTTACCAGATTCGAGTGACCCGACCAGCCTTTGAACCAGAAGAAATTCTTAATTCCAGAGTCATAACCACAAAGGACCAACCAATTTACCAAATTCCAATGAAATGAACTTCTCAAAAGTCACTTAATCTAGTTGGAAGATGCAGATGTCATCAAAGGACAATTACCTCATTTTAGCCTTGAGGACAAGGCTGTTTCTGCACCAGGAGGGAGTATTGATAGGCTAGTCCAACATGATGGGATTGAGTCTGGAGACTGAAGGCTCATGGCCTTAGAAAGTCTGTTAGAAGGGGGGAAAGTGTGACTTATGGCAGTTATGTAAGAGCAAGTTGTATCTAGAATGGCAATTTGTGTGTTTTATTTCTACGTATGGTTTTCTTTTTCATTGTTTGAGAGGAAACTCTAGTTAGGGGTTAGGCGTAGGCCCGTGAAATGTGTTGCTGTACTCTGGAGTATTTATTAGAATATTGTCCTATTTGTGTGTTCAAACTCTGGAGTTTAACAGAGTCTATGCTTCATAGTTCATAGGTTAAAACAAATTTGTAAACATAAGCAATACCTTGTTACTCTTACTCAAAACTTTCTTTAACTACCCCCAAGTTTTATTATAACTGAATTCAATCATTTATAAACGACAAAAAATCCAAAAGTACATTTAATAGGACAGAACAATATTTGCATATAATTGTTTATGAAATCTCAGGACTTGAAGTACCATACTTATTTTGCCAGAGAACATAAGGTTACGAAGAACTCAAAAAAATGACAATTACTATAAGTCTATAATAATTGAAAATAGGATTGATTTGAAGGAAACTTACATTCTGAGATTGATTTACAATAATCAATTAGCTTGTACTAAGCTCAAAGCATACGTATTTTAGCCAGAATAATTGATACCAGCATTGATTTGAGAAAAGGAAAGTTAGATTCCTTAGCTCAACTAAAATTATAATTTGCACTTCCAACTATATGAGAACAAAGCATATGTACTTCAGCCTAACAGTTAGGGGAGGGATCCATTGAAATTTAAATGCGCTCACCTCCTTGAAGATGCCGCTATATGAAGTTTGCACAAACCCCTACACCAGATCCATGAGCTGAGTCAAAATTAGAGAACTTGACAACCCTTGGGGGAGAGAGAGAGAGAGAGAGGGAGAGATGCTTCTTAACATTGAAGTACATGAAATCAATCTATAGAATGATCATGTTTGAAAAATTAATGTTTGCATAACCAAATGTTTCATAAAAATGTATGAAGGCAAGAATACATTTTTCTTTACCAATGAGTCAATGACATACAATAATGTGATGTATTCAATGATTTTAGATCAAAACTTTAGAAATGAATAGGGAGGGAGGTGATATATGTGAGGAATGGTATCTCAGTATCTTTAACAAGATGACTTAAATATAATGCATATGTTGAGCCATACTGTAAATTCTGTCAACCAAAAGCATCACTATCTGACAATGTTACGGCCGTTTCTGCAAGATTCACCACAACCCACACACAACCAAAGAACGACCACTCCAACATACACTGAATAATGCTCTTATTGATTACTGCCCAGAAAACAGTGTGTGATTACAAGAGGCGTACCTCTTCACAAGGGGATATTCCCTTTTACAAATATTCTCCCTCCTCCCTCACACACCCTAACCCCTCGACTATTTATACACCCAGGACTCCTACCCACCACTAACTACTAACAGAAATACTAACCACTTTCTAATAACAGCCTTACCCCCTATTTGGCTTCTGCCTGCGAGAATACACCCGCCATATAGGTGGGTGGTTTTTATTCGTAACAATACCTCCGTCCTCAACAACAACCATGTTTTCAAGGTTGAAGGATGGAAACTGGTTTTGGATAGTGGATAGTGACTCGCAGGATGCTTCCTCAGCAGGTCTCCCTAACCACTGCACCAAAACCTGCTCCACTTGTTCATCCTGGATAGGAACAGTACGACGATTTAAGATTGCGTGAGGGTAGACAGCTCCTTCCACGTCTAAGTTGGTAGGGAGAACTGGATCTACTGAATGAGTGCCAATAGCCCGTTTAAGTTGAGACACATGAAAGACAGGGTGTAACCTAGCCTCTTGTGGTAGCCGCAGTTGGAAGGCTACTGCACCTATTTGTCTTACCACCTGAAAGGGCCCATAGTACCTTGATGCCAATTTCAAATGTAACTTACCCCTTAATGATCCTTGAACATGGGGGCGAATTTTAAGATAGACCCAATCGTCCACAGCAATTGTAGAGGCAGTGCGATGTTTGTTTGCCTTTCTGGACATATGATCCTGGGCCCGCCTCAAATGAAACTTGAGTTGCTGCAAAGCTTCATCGCGGCTTAGAAGGTCCTGCGCTACTGATTCAATCAATGTCTCCCCCGGGATGTAGTGTAACAGTAACGGAGGAGGGCGGCCATACACTATTTCAAAAGGTGTGGTGGAGGCAGCGGACTGAAAGCTGGTATTATACCAGTATTCTGTCCATGGGAGGAAAGCCCCCCATTCCTTTGGTTGCTCACAGCAAAAGCAACAAAGATATGTCTCTAGAGTTCTGTTAAGGACCTCTGTTTGTCCGTCAGTTTGGGGGTGATAGGCAGTACTAAACTTCAAATTGGTACCCTGGAGGCGGAATAGCTCACGCCAAAAGTTACTCACAAATGTTGGATCACGGTCACTAACGATGGACAATGGGATACTGTGAAGCCGCACAATCTCCCACACAAACACCTCAGAATTAGTCCGGGCTGTATACGGGTGTTTAATCATTATGAAATGTGTGTATTTGCTTAGGCGATCAACAACTGCTAATATAGTATCCTGACCGCGAAATCTAGGCAGACCTGAAATGAAATCCATGCTAATCTCCTCCCAAACGCCATTGGGAATAGGAAGAGGTTGGAGGAGGCCCGTAGGTGAAGTGGCCAAGTATTTATTTTGCTGACATACAGGGCATGCCGCAACAAAATCTGTGACTGTTTTTTTCATTCCAACCCAAAACAGTGACTGGGCCATTCGATAATATGTGCGGTAAATCCCTGAATGCCCCTCAACTGGAGAGACATGAAATTCCTGCAGAAACTTCTGTATCCAATTTGAAGAGGATGATAGGACTAATCTGCCTTTATAGAATAGTTGTCCATTTTCTAGTGTATATGCTGGTCTGGATGCAGGGTCTGCTTCTAAATCAGCAATCACCTTCTGTAATGCAGCGTCACTTTTTACTTCCTCATCAATCAACTGGACATCCATCCACATGGGGCGGGAAAGCACATTGAGTTCTGTAACAAACTCTTCTTCCCGGCGTGAAAGCGCATCAGCGACCTTATTGCTAGGACCAAGCTTATATAAGATCTGAAAATCATACCCCGACAACTTAGCCAGCCAGTTCTGTTGGTTGTGCATCATGATACGTTGTTCCAATAAGAATTTGAGGCTGTATTGATCCGTATAAACCATAAAACAATGACCCAAGAGATATGGACGCTAGTGCTGGATGCCCAATACCAGCGCCATCAATTCCTTTTCATAGACAGATTTTGTCAAGGACGAAGGACTCAATCCTTTACTGAAAAAGGCTATTGGATGTTTATTCTGCGAGAGTACTGCGCCAATACCTCGGCCTGACGCATCACATTCAATTTCAAAAGGCAATTTGAAGTCAGGTAAGGCCAGCACTGGTGCCTTTGTCATGGCATTTTTCAAAGTCTCAAATGCCACCGTTGCTTGTTCGTGCCAACGAAAGTTGCCTTTCTTCAATAAATCTGTTATAGGCTTGGCCTTCTTCCCATAATCCCGTATGAACCTTCGGTAATACCCTGTGAGACCTAGGAATCCACACAGCCCTTTTAGCGTCTTAGGTATAGGCCACTGAGTCATGCATTCTACCTTCAACGGATCTACAGTGACTCCTGCAACAGAAATGTAATGACCCAAATATTCAATTTTTAATTGACCGAATGAGCATTTCTGACGTTTGGCAAAAAAGAGATGCCGGCGCAGAACATCCAAAATAGTTTCTACATGCTGCAAGTGATCTTCCAATGTCTTGCTGTAAATCAGAATGTCATCGAAAAAGACCAGCGCAAATTTTGGCAGGAATGGTTGTAAAGTGTTGTTCATGACACATTGGAACGTTGCAAGAGCGTTGGTGAGACCAAATGGCATGACCAGATATTCAAAGTGCCCCTGATGTGTACAAAAAGCTGTTTTGGGAATGTCAGCATCTGCCATTTGTATTTGATTATATCCAGACTTGAAGTCAATCTTCGAAAAGAAAATAGCGTCGTGCAACTCATCTAGTAATTCTTCAATTACAGGTATGGGGAATTTGTCTGGTATCGTGGCTTTGTTTAAAGCCCTGTAATCGACACAAAGATGCCAACTTCTGTCTTTCTTTTTCACCAGAATAACCGAGCTTGAGTATGGACTGTTGCTCGGTCGAACTACTCCTGACTTCAGCAATTCTGATAACTTCTTTTCACTTTCATTTTTCTGCAAATAGGGATATCTAGAGGGGCCTACATTGACCGGATCTGATCCTTCTTTAAGGGGTATTTTGTGAACAATATCCCTTATAGGGGGCAAGCCCATGGGTTCCCTGAAGACATCCTCTAACTGCGCAAGAAGATCTCGCATTTGGTCTGCTTGGTCAGTCGATAGATCTTGGAATGCTTCACGCTCCTTCGTGTTACTTCCCTCTAAAACTGCCACTACTAAGACCATCATTGCCATCTCCACTTCCGTTGTCTTTTATAATGCCTTGGATGAAACCACTGAACATGTAATGTTGGGGTCGCCTTGAACATGAACTTCCTGTCCTGATTGATCAACTGACACACTCAATGTCTGCCAATTGATGTGAATTTGCCCCAACGTTTGCAGCCATTGAACTCCTAGAATTACATCAACTCCTCCCAAATCAAAGATAAAGAAGTCGCTAATGATGGTAAAATTGTCCCCTTTGATCACCATTCCTTCACAACAACCGTTGGAAGAACGGTTTTGACCATCTCCCAGACAGATCCCAAAAGAAGGAGTAGAAGTAGATGCTATGCCTAAGCGTCGGACTAAATTTTTACTTACAAAGTTGTGACTGGCACCATTGTCCACCAGAATTGTCACCGGGGAACCCCTGATGGTTGCCTTGAATTTCAACGTATGTGGCTGAGTTAGACCATGATAAGGGTGCAAGGTGGGGTGAAACATATCACAGGGGGTTTAGATAGTAATGTTAGTTGCTGAGGTAGTTAGTATAACTAAGATTTAATTAGTTATAACTAACTAAGGAGGAAAATTATAAATAGTAGAGAGGAAGTGAGATTCGGCTCTTTTGGAGAGTAGACGGAGGTTGTGATTCCCTTGAAGATCACAGTGTAACTACAGTAGCTATTTTCCATTCTTCAATAAAGTTCATTTCTTCATTTCGCAATCTTAACCAGTTCCTATTAACTGGTATCAGAGCTCCAATCTTGGGACTTTGTGAGGTGAATGGGATCGAGAAAGATGGAGGCCAGAATTGAAGCTTTGGAACGCGCGATGGAAGATTCACGTGAAACCCAGCATCCAAACCGGGTCGCGATTGAAACCCGGTTGGGTTTGATGGAAGCATTGTTGCAGAGGTTGGCGGCGTCGTTGGAGAAGTCGGAAATGGAGGAGCCGGTTCGCGCGAGTGAGATGAAGGGAAGGAACAGCGATAAAGGGGATGGAATGGCGCATCAGTGGAGGCAAATGGAGCTTCCGGTGTTCATTGAGGATGATCCCGTCAGATGGGTATCTCGAGTCGAAAAATATTTTCGGCTCCAAGGTGTGAAGGAGGAAGAGAAACTGGACGCAATTCTTGTGGCCATGGAAGGCGAGGCTATGTCATGGTTCCAATGGTGGGAATCTTGGAGTAATTCACAATCTTGGGAAGGTTTCAAGATGGTTGTGATTCAAAGGTTTCAGGGAGCTAGTGTGGCTAGTCCTTTTCAGTCTTTGTTGGCACTAAAGCAGGAGGATAGTGTGCAGACCTTCATTGAGCAGTTCGAAAAACATGTGGGGGCAGGGAGAGGTTTGGATGAGAGCTTTCTGAATGAAGGGATTAAAGGAAGAAATAGGAACTGAAGTGAGGGTGCATGAACCTAAGTCCTTGCTGGATACCATGATGAAGGCAAGGCAAGTTGAGGAGAAAAACAGAGTTCTGGGCAACTTACCAAGGAATGGGAAATTGAGTCAATCATTCCAAAGACCCAATTTCTTAGGTTCAAGAGGTGGCAAGGAGTGGCAGACTGGAGGTAACAGGGTGGGGGAACCTGCAGGGGTGGTGAAGCAAGGAGGAGATGTTGGGAATAAAAAGAAAAATTTTCATAGATTGTCTCCCATGGAGGTGAATGAGAAAATGAGAAAAGGGGAATGTTTCACTTGTAACGAAAAATATCACCCCACTCATGTATGTAAAAACAAGCAATTGAGGTTAATGGTGTTGGAGGAAGAGGAAGAAGAGTGTGAGGGTAAGGGGCAATAAGAGATGGGAGATGAGGCGGGGGAAGAGTTGCACCAATTGCCCTTACATAGTATAGAAGGCTTCATTACCAAAAAGTCTCTCAAGCTGTGGGGAGAGATAAGGAAAAGGAAGGTGGTGGTTTTGATTGATTGCGGAGCCACCCACAATTTCATTTCTCTGAGATTGGTAAGAGAAATGGGATTAGAAGTGTTCCCTACACAGCCTTATTCGGTGGAAGTGGGTGATGGACATAAGGTGAAATGCAAGGGAATGTGTAAAAATTTAGAAATGGAGTTGCAAGGGTTGCTGGTGGTTCAAACTTATTATTTGTTTGAACTAGGTGGAGCTGATGTAGTGTTCGGTGCTGATTGGTTGGCTAGTTTGGGAGAAGTTAAGGCAAACTTTGATAAACTGACTTTGACAGTGAAGGTTCAGGATAATAAGTTTGTGTTGAAGGCTGAGCCTGAGTTAATCAAGGCTGCTATCAGCCTGAAGCTGCTCCAGGGAGGCATGGAAGAGACTAACCAGAGATTTTTGGTGGATATTAAAACAGTGGAACAGGAAAAGAAAAAGGAAGCAGTACCTGCAGACATGGAGCAGATTTTGAAGCTTTATGAAAAAGTTTTCCAAGAACCTAAGGGGCTGCCACTCACAGAGAAAAGGACCATGCTATTAATCTGCAACCTGGTAATAAAGTTCCTAACATTAGGCCTTATAAATACCCAAATTGTAAGAAGGATGAGATAGAAAGGTTGGTGAGAGATGTTGATAGCTGGAATTATTAGGGCCAGCACTAGTCCTTTTGCTAGCCCGATAATTTTGGTTAAGAAAAAAGATGGTAGCTGGAGATTTTGTGTGGATTATAGGCTGTTAAACAAGATTACAGTGCCTGATAGGTTCCCTATACCTGTAATTGAGGAGTTGTTAGATGAAATTGGAGGGGCAAGGTGGTTTTCTAAGCTGGACTTAAGGGCTGGGTACCATCAAATTAAAATGAAGGATGAAGATGTTCATAAAACTACTTTTAGAACTACTTGAGTTTGGAGAATTGTGCGTCTTATATGATCACACAGGGAGTGATTTATATTAAACTGTACAGAAACCATGATGCAATATACATGATGTGGGACTTATTCTATTATATATACTATAGTATTCTAACACTCCCCCTCAAGCTGGTTCGTATATATTGTGAGCACACAGCTTGTTACATATATATTCAACCCGAGGACCCCTAAGAGCTTTGGTGAAGACATCTGCGAGTTGATAGTTGGAGTTGACAAATGCTGTTTGAATTTCCCCTGACTGAATCTTTTCTCGAATGAAGTGACAATCGATTTCTATATGTTTAGTCCTCTCATGAAAAACAAGATTAGAGGATATATGTAGAGCGGCTTGATTGTCACAAATAAGAGTCATGGGCTGTCGTTGTGCACAAAGACGAAGTTCCTTAATCAACTGCTTTAACCAGATGAGCTCACAGGCAGCGACACCCATTGCACGATACTCAACCTCTGCACTAGATCGAGCTACAACAGTTTGTTTCTTACTCTTCCAAGAGATTAGGTTCCCACCAAAGAAGATGCAATAACCTGAAGTAGATCGTCTGTCTGAGGGTGACCCTACCCAATCAGCATCAGAGTAACCACAAATCTCTGTGTCCCTGATCCAAATATAGTAAACCTTTTCCTGGTGCTCTTTTGATATACCGGAGGATACGAATAGCTGCATCCCAATGAGAATCACATGGGGAATCAAGGAACTGACTAGCCACACCAACAGCAAACGAGATATCTGGCCTAGTCACAGTGAGGTAATTTAGCTTCCCAACTAACCTTCGATAAGGACTAGGATCAGATAATGGCTCCCCCTGTTCAGGCAATAACTTGATATTAGGATCCATGGGTGTATCAACTGGTTTACACCCCAACATACCAGTCTCCTCTAAGATGTCTAAGGCATATTTCCTTTGACAGATGGAAATGCCATGTCTAGACTGTGCCACTTCAATACCCAAGAAGTAACGAAGCTTACCAAGATCTTTTGTCTGAAATTGACTAAACAAGTATTGCTTCAACTGGTCAATTCCAGGTTGATCACTACTAGTAATAATGATGTCATCAACATATACCAAAAGATAGATACACTTATCAGAAGATGTGTGCCTATGAAAGACTGAATGATCCACTTCACTACGAACCAACCCAAAAGCCTGAACAGCAGAACTAAAACGACTAAACCATGCTCGAGGAGACTGCTTGAGGCCATACAAGGACTTACGAAGCTTACACACGAACCCAGACTCCCCCTGAGCAACAAAGCCAGGCGGTTGCTCCATGTAGATTTCTTCCTGTAAGTCACCATGAAGAAAGGCATTCTTAATATCAAGTTGAAGGAGTGGCCTGTGACGAATACCAGCAAGGGCAAGAAACAGGCGAACATATGCCATTTTAGCGACAGGAGAGAAGGTGTCACTATAATCAAGGCCGAAGATCTAAGTAAAACCCTTGGCAACCAAGCGAGCCTTGAGACGGTCAACATGGCCATCAGGACCAACCTTGACAGTAAATACCTAGCGACAACCAACCAAAGATTTTCCAGGAGGAGCAGGAACAAGCTACCACGTACCAGTAGAATGAAGTGCACCCATTTCATCTAGCATAGCCTGGCGCCAACCTGGATGGGCGAGAGCCTCACCTGTAGTCTTGGGAATAGAAACAGAAGAAAGACTCGAAACAAAGGTACAATTTGGAAAATAAATTCGGTCATAACCCAAAAAGGCATATAAAGGATGAGGATTACGGGTAGAAGGAGTACCTATGCGTGAGGCAATAGGAGTAGTGTCCGACGCAGGATCCAAAGGAGGCGAGGCAAGTGGCAAAGGCTATGAGTCAGAAGGGGGTGCAACATCCAAAGCTGACTGGGGATGACGCTGATAAACTTGTAGGGAACGAGCACGAGCCGGAGAAGCATGGACAGGAGAAGGTTCCTCAATTGGATTGCCATCTGTAACTGGAATAGAAGCATCAAGAAAAGGTAAAGGAAGAATGTGAGAAACCTGTGACACGAAAGGAGAAGTACAATAGAAAGGTTGCTGATCCTGAAAAGTAACATCAACAGACACAATGAAACGACGAAGATCAGGAGAGTAACAACGACAACCCTTCTGAAAACAGGGGTAGCCAAGGAAGACACTTGAAAGCCTTAGATGTTAATTTATCTCTACCAGGAGTAAGGTCATGAACAAAACAAGTACTCCCAAAAACATGCAAAGGTAGAGGATACAAAGGACTATCAGGGAACAAAAGACTGTAAGGAACTGCATTATTAAGAACGGAAGAGGGCATACAATTGATGTAGAAGCAAGAGATAATAACCGCATCAGCCCAAAATCGAAGAGGGACATTCATATGCAAAAGAAGAGTACGAGCGGTTTCAATTAAATGACGATTTTTACGCTCAGCAACTCCATTTTGTTGTGGAGTATGTGGACAGGTAGTTTGGTGGATAGTTCCCTGTTTGGCCAAAAACTCAGAAAAAGTGTGAGAGACATTCTTTAGCATTATCACTATGCAAAATACGAATAGGAGTATGAAACTGAGTAAGGATTTCAGCACAAAACTTTTGATAAATAGAAAATAAATCAGAACGAATTTTCATTAAATAAACCCAAGTACAACGGGAAAAATCATCAATAAAGGTAACAAAATACTGAAAACCAAGAACAGACACTGTTCGACTCGGACCCCAAATATCTCAATGGACAAGAGCAAAAGGAGCATCAGCTTGTTAATTGACTCGATTTGCAAAGGAGGAGCGAGTGTGCTTCCCTTGCTGACAGGACTGACAATCTAAAGACTGAAGACTGGAAAGAAAAGGAACCATGCGCTGAAGCTTGGAAAGACTCGGATGACCCATGCGATTATGGAGTAGCTCTGGAGACCCCGTGACTCATATCCCATGCCAATCGTCCTCCCCGTACCCGGATCCTGCATAGACACAGACTTTTTAGTGAAAGTAACAAGGCAAGAAAGGGAACAGATTAGTTGGCTAACAGATATCAAATTAAATGGGATGCCAGGGATAAAATAAACAGAAGTCAAGGTAAAGGAAGGAGTGAGACATGCTTGGCCAATACCACGAACCATGGCCTTGGTGCCATCAGCAAGAGTAATAAAAGGTAAGTTAGGAGAAAAAGTAAGAGAAGAAAAAAGATCTCTATTACCACACAGGTGATTAGTGGCCCCAGAGTCAATAATCCAAGGTCCAAGTGAAGATTGTGAAAGACAAGCAACATGATTACCAGGATCCAAGGTTGGGCCAATACGAGGAACAGGGGATGAAGGATGCATCTTCCGGAAGAGAGCTTGGAGAGTCTCATAATCGGCACTAGAAAGAGTAACCTGATCAGAAGAGGCCGATGCTGGTGGAATGTCAGCCTGAGCAAGATTAGCGGTGGATGATGGTCGGAGATGAGGATACTTGGTGTAACAACGTTCTTCAAGATGACCAAGATGCTTACAATAGTTACACTGAGGGCGCTGTCCTCGACCCCCTTGACCACGGTCACGACCGCGACGACGCCCATTGCCAGAGGAAGAATCAGGAGCACGAGAAACTAAAGCAGCAGATGTCTGAGAAATACCTGAATCAACAGAAGAAACGATCTTACCCCCACGAGTAAGAAGACGCTGGAAGGTCTGGGACAAGCTGGGCTTGTCAGTGCTAGTCAGAATATTCTCCCGAACACCATCTAATTCATCAGAAAGAGTAGCAAGAGTGACAGCCATAAAGAAACGCTCCACCTGGGATCTATATTCAGCAGGGTCCTTAGGATAAGGAAGCATAGTGAGGAAGTCTTGTAACAAAGACTTAATTCTACCAACGCGCATCTCCATATGAGGGAAGGAAGATGTGCGAAGATCAATAATCTGAGAGACTATCAAAAAGATGCTGAATGTCATTTGTGTACAGGCTCTTGGCCTCTGTCCATACCTCATAACAAGTCCTATAGGCCGTAAAAATGCAACTGAGTGAGGGATCAATAGACTACCACAAATAAGTGAGAAGTTGAGCATCAATCTTCTTCCATTGGGCCTGCTGAGCAGCAGGAACAGACCCCAAATCTATGGTGAGATGATCCTCATGTCCATGACCGGTAAACCAAATGACAACGGAGGTTGACCATGAGGTGTAGTTCTCAGAACCAGTCAACTTGGAGGTTGTGATAAATGGAGCAGGGGCAGACAGACCATCAACAGAGCCTCTGGGTACCACAGTAGAGGAATCACCCATGGTATCACAAATCGGGAAAAGAATCACACAAACCGAGGGTGAACAGTAGCAAAAAACAAAGACCCACCACGAACCAAGCTCGAATCTGGACAGAAGAGGAAGAGGCGAATCTTTCTGCACTGGATTGGTGGTGAACGGCGGCCGGAGGTGGTCCAAATAGCGCCGGTCAAAGGTGGCACGTGAAGCCCGCGCGCAGGGAGACTGGCGGCGCGTGTGGGCATGTGCGGCAGCAGACGACGACGCGACTTGGACAGAGATGGTCGCCGGACGGAGACGATCCTTCCTGGGTGGTTTTCAGATGAAGACTCGCCGGAAAAAGAATTCCGGTAGCTGAGACGGTGGTTCTAGCGGCTGAGACGGTGATCCGAACGGTGGAAGACGATCAGGAACAAGTCGGAAAGGACACATGGCAGTCAAGGACTCGCCGGAAGGAGGCACGGCGGATGAGTGCTCGCCGGAAGGACGCACGGCGGATGAGGGCTTGCCAGAAGGACGCACGGCAAGGAAGGAGATAACACCTAAGCAGTGGGCTTAGGGTTTTGCGAAAGCGAAGGCCCAGAATAAAGAGCTCTGGTACCAACTTGAGTTTGGAGAATTGTGTGTCTTATATGATCACACAGGGAGTGATTTATATTAAACTGTACAGAAACCATGATGCAATATACATGTGGGACTTATTCTATTATATATACTATAGTATTCTAATAGAACTCATGAAGGTCATTATGAGTTTTTAGTCATGCCTTTTGGCTTGACAAATGCTCCTTCAACCTTTCAAGCATTAATGAATGAAGTTCTCAGACCATTTTTGAGGCAGTTTGTGCTTGTTTTCTTTGATGATATTTTGGTGTACAGCAAAGATAGGAGGGAGCACCAAATGCATCTCAAGGCAATTTTACAAGCACTGCAACAACAGGAACTGCATGTGGACAAAAAGAAGTGTACTTTTGGGCAAGAGTCATTGGAGTATTTGGGTCATGTGATTTCAAGGAGGGGGGTTGAGGCAGACCCTAATAAGTTAGAAGTAATGAGCAAATGGCCCTTACCTAGAGATATCAAAGGTCTGAGGGGATTTTTAGGATTAACAGGCTACTACAGAAGATTTGTGAAAGATTATGGGAAGTGGGCTCAACCACTTAATGCTTTGTTGAAAAAGGATGCTTTTCAATGGACTATTGAAGCTGTAAATTCATTTGAAAAGCTGAAGAAAGTGATGAGTGAATTGCCTGTATTAATGGTGCCTGATTTTTCTAAACCTTTTATTCTGGAAACTGATGCTTCAGGTTCAGGTTTGGGGGCTGTGTTGTTGCAGGAAGGCAGACCTTTAGCTTTTTGGAGGCAAGGCATTGTCTGAAAGGGGACAACTGAAATCTGTATATGAAAGAGAATTAATGGCAGTAGTATTGGCTGTGAAGAAGTGGAAACATTATTTGTTGGGAGGGAAGTTCATCATTAGAACTGACCAGCAGAGCTTGAAGTTTCTTAATGAACAAAACTTGTTGACTGAAGAGCAATTTAAATGGGCTGCTAAGTTGATTGGATACAACTTTGAAATACAGTACAGACCTGGAAAAGAAAATGTTGTTGCTGATGCATTATCAAGGCAATTTCATTTTTCTGCAATTTCTTTGATACAAGAGGAAGAGTGGGGTGATTGGGAGGAGGAACTGAAGGCAGATCAGAAGTTATATGAAGTTTATCAGGGAATTGTTACTAAAACAGCTATGAAACCTGGATATGCCATTAAAGGAGGGAAGCTTTATTATAAGACAGATTGGTGTTGCCACAGAATTCTGCCAAAATTCCTTTATTGTTGAAGGAATTACATGATTCTCCTATAGGGAGGCATTCTGGATTTTTCAGAACCTATAAAAGGATGGCTAATGTGGTTTTCTGGCAGGGAATGAAAAAAACCATAAGGCAATATGTGGCTGAGTGTGAAATCTGTCAAAAGAACAAGGCTAGCACTTTGTCTCCAGCTGGTTTACTACAGCCATTACCTATTCCTAATAAGGTATGGACTGATATATCAATGGATTTTATTGGTGGGTTGCCAAAAGCACAAGGCAAGGATACTATCTTAGTAGTGGTAGACAGGCTGACCAAGTATGCCCATTTCTTAGCCATGTGTCATCCTTATACAGCTAAGGAAGTGGCTGATAGATTCATTCAAGAGATAATGAAACTGCATGGATTTCCAAGTTCTATAATTTCTGATAGAGATAGGTTATTCATGAGCCTTTTTTGGAAAGAATTGTTCAAGAAGGAAGGCACTAAACTGAAGATGAGCTCTGCCTATCACCCACAAACAGATGGGCAGACAGAGGTGGTAAATAAGTGCCTAGAAGCTTATTTGAGGTGCATGACAGGAACCAGACCTAAACAGTGGCCTGCTCAGCTAGCTTGGTCTGAGTTTTGGTTCAATACCAATTATAATATCTCTGCCAAGATGTCTCCCTTTCAGGCACTATATGGACAGTAACCTCCATTGCTGATTAGAGGCAATGATATTCCTTCTAAGTTGGAGGAAGTGAATCAGTTATGTCAGGACAGGGATGTGTTGTTACATGAATTGAGAGTTAATTTGTTGAAATCTCAAGATCACATGAGAAAGCATGCTAATAAGCATAGAAGGGAATTGAGTTTTCAGGTGTGAGATTGGGTTTTCTTAAAGATACAGCCCCATAAGATGAAATCATTAGCCAGAAAACTCAATGAAAAATTAGGTCCTAGATCTTATGGGCCTTATAAAGTCACTCAGAAAATTGGTGAAGTGGCTTACATATTGAAATTGCCTACAGACAGCAAGGTTCACCCAGTTTTTCATGTTTCTTTACTTAAGAAATCAGTGAAGGCAACTTGTTCTCCCCAACCGTTACCAGCAATGATGGATGAGCAGTGGGAGCTTCAAATGAAACCAAAAAGGGTTTTGAAACACAGAATTAATTCAGATGGACAACAGGAAGTGTTGATCAAATGGCAAGGATTGCCCCATCATGAGAACAGTTGGGAGCTGCTGGAGGAATTAAAAGCTGTCTTTTCTGAATTGGACCTTGGGGACAAGGTCCAGCTTGAAGGGGAGGGTATTGATAAGGGTGCAAGGTGGGGTGAAACATATTACAAGGGGTTTAGATAGTAATGCTAGTTGCTGAGGCAGTTAGTATAACTAAGATTTAATTAGTTATAACTAACTAAGGAGGGAAAATATAAATAGTAGAGAGGAAGTGAGGTTCGGCTCTTTTGGAGAGTAGAAGGAGGTTGTGATTCCCTCGAAGATCACAGTGTAACTACAGTAGCTATTTTCCATTCTTCAATAAAGTTCATTTCTTCATTTCGCAATCTGAACCAGTTCCTATTAGACCACCAACTGCCTATAAAGACATATCCATCCACTGCAGCTCTCCTATGTGTTCCTGGTAGTTATGCTCCTCTGACGTCACCTCTGCCTCAAGATCATTCCCCAAGAACTCTTCATCCACTTGCTCACCTTCGCCCAGTATGACTACCCTAAGGCTTTTTTCTTGACAACGGTGCATCTGTCCATAAGGAAACCCACATTGAAAGCATAACTTCTCGTCTCTACGTCAACAGTATTCCTCATAAGGCAATTGCCGTGTTCCTCTTGATCGATTTGGGACAAATGACCCTTATTGTTGGTGTTGGACCCCATGGATGGAGTTCTGAAGGACGTAATATGTTTATCCCCATTCCCTCCATTCCTGGACTTAAACCCAGATGCTTGAGGGGTAAGGCCCAAACTGGACGGCCCACTTTTGAAGTTACTTCCCCCAAACCACTTTTGTCCCCCTCCGAAACTCTTCTGGAACCCCCTTCTTGTTTCTTTACTTTCCACATCTCTTGTGACATCCATGGCTGATTCTAGGTCCCTCGGATTCTGAGGACGAATCAATGCCCGAATATCCGGTTGTAATCCCGCCAAGAAATATCCCAATTTAAATCTACGACCCACATCTGGTAATTGAGAAATTAAAGCTTCGAATTCTTGGACGCACTCCTCTACCATTCCTGTTTGTCGCAACGGCAGAATGCGCTCGTGGATTTCTCCCAAGGTTTGATCACTGAAGCAGAGAACCAAAGCCTCAGTGAGAAACTTCCAATCAAGATTGGGGTGATCTTTCTGCAGCAAACAAAACCACTGCAGCGCCGGTCCTTCCATACTGACATAGGCAAACTGTAAACGCTCAGCCTTGGTGGTCTCATGCAGTTCGAAGAATTTTTCCGCTCTCAAGATCCATCCGATTGGATCTTCTCCTTCGAAGGTTGGTAAGTGCAATTTCTTGAACCATAGTCGGTCGTTATTAGATCCCGTACTGGTGTCCTCACTTCCTTCCCCGTCATTGTTGACTTCTGAATCTTCCAAGTCCAATTTGGTTTTCCTTTCCTTGAGAGATGCACAAAAAATTTCGACTCCTTCGAATTTGAGTGCAATCTTTGCTAACGCGTCACTAACCTCTTTTCTGAACGAGGTGAAAGACTCGCTGGATTCTTTCTTAAAAGATTCCAGAGATTTTTTCCAATGCCGTAAGTCTTGAGTTGCCGGAAGCCATGTTCTCCGATTGCAGATCCGGCAGGTCAAACCAATTGTTACGGCCGTTTCTGCAAGATTCACCACAACCCACACACAACCAAAGAACGACCACTCCAACATACACTGAATAATGCTCTTATTGATTACTGCCCAGAAAAACAGAGCGTGCAATTACAAGAGGCGTACCTCTTCACAAGGGGATATTCCCTTTTACAAATATTCTCCCTCCTCCCTCACACACCCTAACGCCTCTACTATTTATACACCCAGGACTCCTACCCACCACTAACTACTAACAGAAATGCTAACCACTTTCTAATAACAGCCTTACCCCCTATTTGGCTTCTGCCTGCGAGAATACACTCGCCATATAGGTGGGTGGTTTTTATTCGTAACAGACAACAACTCAATAAGTTAAATGGACAGTGGTAGGAAACATCATTCCTCTAATACAAAAGAAAAGATAAAAAAAAAAAAAAAAAAGCAGCAACAAACCAATTTTTGGCACAGGTCGAGGGATGCTCCATTTGATTCTCCAATTTTAACCCGAAAGATATTAATTCCTAACTTCTCAATAGCAAAGGTCATCATCATCAGAACAGACTCCTTCGCAAGTCCTTTCCTACGGCTATGCTAGCAAAGAGAAAGTTGATAAAGAAGTTAGAATGAAGAGAGTTAATACTTGCAGTCAAAGACTAAATCAACTTAAAACTTAAGACTCTTAGATGCAGACAGAGGAAAGGTTTTTATCTCTTGCACTTGCATAATCAGGTGAATAAAAAGTTGGAGCATAGATTCCAGAGTAGGGAACTAAAAACAATATAAACATCAAAAAGTATGTTCATGGTCTGGAATGTTTTATATACTCTGCTCATCACAGGGAAAATGATTGAATAGAAGCATCATTCAAAATTACAGCGGACACACCTGATTTCACCAGTAAAAAAAGATAGACATAAGCAAGAATAGGAGAGGAAAGCTTACAATTAATTCAGAATAAATTCAAGTTTTCTTCAGATGTAAACTAAATGATATACCCTACCTGATTTAGGAAAATGATATTCAAGTCATTATCTTCTATATTCTCCAATTCTTGCCACCACTGATTTGGTTTAGGTAAACTATTAAGCCATCATTGACCAAGGATTATACATAGATAGTGCTACTATACAATCTCAACTTATTTCAATTAGCTCTGGTCTTAATTTCTTAGTCTCTCCCCAACACCTGTACATCTGCACCCTCATCCACTGCATTTTCTTTTTGTCAAACAAAGGAAGGAAATTCATTCTATAAGATGAATGATGTATGAAACACAGGCAACAATGAGGACTGAGAAACAACAGGTAAACCAATTATGATAATGGCAATACACAAATAATGCACTAACCAGTTCAAGAAATGAAAGTGAAATTAGGTTACCTCTTTGGTTCAGCTATCATTATTTCAATCTCTGCCACGTGAGGATCATCCAAATCATTCATGAAAATATTTACATCACCAACCATGGCTGCAAATAGCATATATTACTATATTAGTCTCCATCCAATCTTACCATATTATGTGGAAGTCACAAGTCATAAAAATAGCTCACATAAGCATAGCCATAGACCAACTACCTAAATAAATAGTTGTCTATCTTAACTAAACATCAAGGATGTTCAAGGATCAGAGTGAGTTAAATGATCAGAAACAATTCTACCTCTTGTTAGATTTCATCTCAAAATATGCTGGCACCCCGAGAATCGAGGCAGGTGAGACCTCCAAACACCTCTTCCCCATAAATATATACCGCATGAAATAATTATGAAGCAAGGAATTGGAATTTGAGAAACATCATTTCATTACCCAAAATCAAACAGCCATTGTACCAAATAATAATAATAATAATAATAATAATAGAAAAAGGCAGTGACCTTCAGGGTGGGGTTCCCCGTGAGAGAAATCGCCAACAACCAAGTCCTTGTCCAATACAATAAAGGTCTCCTCTGCAAAAAAACACTTCACCCATAAATCATAATCGTTGTGTTGCAATAGATATGTAGAGTTTGAGTTGGAGAGAAAACTGAACTGCTAGGGTCTTGGGACCAGGAGAGTTGCATGGTGTACTCCTGTTGCAGGGTGAGAGGCTCTGAGCCAGTGGCTTGAAGGAGAGAAGGGTCCTTCATCCATTCGTGATATTTGGGCACGTGGGCCTCCATGTAAGGGACCAATATCACCTTCTTTCCTTCCAAGCTCACACACCCTTTCTCCCCCATCGATTCTCACTCTGCAATTGCCTCACACAAACAAAGCAATCAAACCCCACTCTCATGTCCCCTTCCGTTATGTAGAGAGCTTTGTTATTGGCACTTCTTTTTTCCTATTAGCACATCCTCTTTTTTTTTACTTTAATTCATGATGAAAATGCATTTTGTTTTTTTTATAGACCACGTATATTTTTTACTAAATGCAATTATGTTTGAGCTGAGTAGGATCATTATAGACGGTAAAATTCTTTCTTTCAGTATTTAAAATTGTGTACGCATAACTCAAACCTGAGACATCTAGTTAAAATGAAATAATTACACATCACTTGATTCAAGCGTTTAGTGATCACGAATTTTGGTTGAGTATTAGACCAAACGAAAATGCAATTTCATTTTGTAATCAGAAAACATAAATGTGTTTCTATTTTATATAACTCACCTAAACTCTTAATCAGGAAAAAAAAACTAAAATGCATTTTTGAAATGTGTTCCAACAAAAAACATAAATGTGTTTCTACTTTATATAACTTTTTGTTACAAAACTAAAATACATTTTAGTGTTTCATCAGAACAATATATAAAAAATGGAATGTCTATTTTTTATAAGAAAAAAGTAAACATACATTTTGAAAATAAAATGGCATTACAAATGCAACTGGAAAATAAGTATAATATAACATAAAATAAAACAATACAAAGTACATGCATGTAGTGAAACAACTAGTGACAATCAGAAAAAACAAACACATGGGACAAAGTTATATTTGATTTTTGTCATGGTTGAGTCAAACTAGTGACAAACTCTTGTCATTGGAGGAGTTAGTCTCTGGCTCTAGTTGACGTGAGTTTGCCATGATTTGGTCAATGGATCTTGGTTGACACAAGAAAGCCATAGATGGCCTTTAGAGTTGTTTGATGATTAGTTAATGCTAATAGACTAAGATCTCGTCATTGGATCTCACCAATGTAACGTATAACTCAATAGGTCCAAGGAAAACCAAATCAATCATTTTTAAATCACAATATTAGTTAAGGAGAAATAATAAAAGATCACAAGGATATTTTTATATTAATTCATTTTTATCATTGAGATTACATTTCGTTCTTGACAAATCACCGAGATTACATCCACTTCTTGAAAAAACATATTAAGTAAAGATATAAAACATATATGTTACATCTTTGTTGTCTTGAAGTTCCAAAGATTCATATTGAAAACTACCATCCCTTATGTAAAACACAAGATGAGGAGGGGCTGAATTATGTTTTCAAAAACTTTCACAAATCTATCCTATATAATAAAAGAAGGTTGTCCTGGACAGGTGTCAACCTCTAGCTCACCCCTCAATTTTTCTATTTGACCAAACTACCCCTCACCCCTTCAGCTTCTCCTACAAGTTTTCTCTTTCTTTTTTTTTCTTCTCTCCACATACAACAAAACTCCTAGGCTTCCTTCCTTATATGTCTCTTTCGCGCTGCCGCCGTGTCGCCTTCACCAAATCCCTCTCCTCTATCTTTCTTTTTCTCTTACTCCATCTTCTTTCTTTTTCTTTTTTCTCTTATCTATCTCTCACACTTCTTCAACCTCTTTCTTTCCACTACAGCTCTGTGCTATTGCTCTCTGTGGCCAAAACGCAACGCGCAACACGACTTAGTCACTTGCGAATCTCACATTCCTAGCTATAGAGTCGAATCATTTGCTGAGTTGTGTCAGTGAGTCTGATCTTCTAGCATGTTGGACGACCTGCTCAATCGAGGATTCGTCGTGAAATGGTTCAAAAAACAAAATAAAAAAAGATCACAATTAAAAAAAAAAGAAAGAAAAATAGCCTTCGAGATTGTTTCCAAAACATTGATGGTTAGGGAAGGGTGACAATATGTGAAAGGCTGAGACATTCAGTGTCTTTAATAATTTAGGAAGTTGCACAAGGGATCCAATTCTTTTTATTGTCTATGTGTGATCATTGTATTGTGGTGGTGGTTGTTTGTCTTTCCTATCATTCTTTATATTTACCATGTTCGGAGCTTTTAAGACGAAAGATTTAGTTATTATGTAGAAAATAGTTTTGGAGCATTCTTATATAAAACCTTTTTATTAATATGTAAATGTCCAGGTCCTTTTAACATCATTGATTTGATTAATACAACATTTGCTGATTTGTATTAAAAGTATTTGTATCACAATATCACTTATGTTTCTAATCTTTTATTTAATTTTACTAACTTCAAAGAAAGGCAAAATCATATATCTTTTATTGTGGAGGTTTTTGAAGACAGTTTCTAAATTTCCACTGGCACATTTCTTCCTTCATATTTTATTTATTCATTCTACCTTTGTCCTTTTTTATCTCAAGGTTCTCATTTTTTTTCTTTTCAACTTTGGCAGGAATTTTTGTCTTTGCCCCTCTTCTCGTTGCCAACATGTTTTGTGTCAAATGAAGAAACATCCTTTCCTTCTCTATTTCAAAATAGCAAGGTTTCATCTAAGAATCAAGTTTTCCCTTCCCAATTTAAAACTTCTTTCATTTCACATAAAATCTAGCTTAGGATACAACTTATCCTTTGAATATTTTGCTTTTTTTTTTGTTGGAACACTGAACACCTCTGCTTGAGCATTCTAATTGTTTTCCATACAAGAATTGATAAAGTAAATAATTACTAAACTTCAACACTTATTTGTTTTTATGATCATTGAGTCTGCTTATATACTAAATACAATTTCAACCAAATATGTACAATTATATTATATGTTTAATACTACATTTTACCCGTGCATCCGCACGGGTACTGTACTAGTTTTAAAAAACAAAGCTTTGTTTGTTCAATAGATGATGTCCCAAAACAAAGTGTAAAGAAAGAAAATATAGAATTTGATCTATTTAAAATAAAAACCCTTTATGAAAACCGAATCAATCAATTTTAAATCATACGATTAGTTAAGGCACATAAAAGAAATAGTAAAATATCACAAGGATGTTTTTATACTAGTTCATTTCTACCACCGAGATTACATCCAGTTTTTGACAAACCACAAAGTTTCATTACCTCTTCTCAAAGATAACAATATTCCTTTCAATAGTGACTTATGGCTTCTACACCCAAATAGTTTTATTATTGTCTATCCAAGCAATATCCCAAGTATTATTTGACTCATGTTTGTCCAATCTTTAACCAATCACAAAAATTTGATTAAGAGCAAGGTCACAATCCTAATCATCTGCTTAACAAACAAATATACATATATGAGCCTTGGATTTTTTGAATAATTCACTAAGATCTCTAGTGTTGCTTTTGAAAACTTCTAACATATATATAGGTAGACTTGAGAAACTATTAACTATCCATTGTCTTTTGTTCTTTCTTCATGCTTCACTCTTGTTTGTCTAAGTTCTTTTGACAAAGATAAAGGTCATTGGGTGCATTAAATGTAGCATATAATGTTTTTACCAACTAGTCATATTGATGTGATAAAACATATAATTAATCTCCACTTTCTTGTATAGGATCTCTTGTTTAAGTGACCATATTTCCTTTTGCATATAGACACATACATTGTCATTCTCCTTCTACTTGATTTGCATGCCTTTTGCGGGATTAGGTTAACACTTTTTTTGTTAACTTTTTCTTTGAAACTCCTAAAGCATATTCTGAGAATGATAAGTGTGCTGTTTCAGATCCCAGTCTTAAAAAATCCTTTTGCTTAAAATATTCGTATAAAAATAAAATAAAGTCAAGCAAAAAAATGTATAATATTATGTGTTATTAGTGTTCTTTTTTAATTATAATTAAAATTTTACTTAGATAGTCAACCTCAGCTTTTATTAATAGTTTTTAATTGTAAAGGTTACTAAAATAAAATTTAATTTAATAAAGAATAATGCTTTAATTTTATCATAAAAACATATATCATAAAACCAAATATGATAAAAACTTGACGAGTAGAATACCAATTATGTCCAACATAGCTAGTAGATACTAAATAGCTAAGCTTCTTAAACATGTTTGCAGGGAGTTCGATTCTTAAAAATTTGTATAGCAAACTTTTTGTTGAAAGAGACAATTTATTTTGTTAATTTTTTACGCCTAAAAAAAATAGTCTCAAACTATTAATTAGATATATCCTTATTAAAAAAATTATACTTAGGCTGTTGGAGTTGCAGCTATAATACAATTCAATTATTTTCAATCTCACCATTAGTTATTCCATTTCTCTATTTTTCTTCTCTAATTGTAACAAACTTTTTCTTTTATAATTTTCAAGAACATTTCCAAGTGTCACTTCATAATTTTCAAGAACAAAATAGATTACATAACTCGATAAGATTTTATAAAGCTTCACCGATTTCCATGAAATTAAAAAAAAAAAAAGCAACAGATATAAATAAATAAAATAGAATTCATGATCTCCTTTGAATTAAAAAAATGCAACCAGATATAATGTCAAATGAGTATGGGTTTCAAGCGCTTCTCCTTTGTCAATAACCATTTACACATCTTTAATCTATAATCCTTTACAATGTAGTGCTAGTGCAGATTGTCTGGCGATACCATTGCATTTACAGTACTTGCATCAAAGTAGAGGGAAAATGTGGAACACATATTCAAAAAATACATCTTCAAAAAAATATGCTTTAATAGCATATATCCAAGCTAGTCACCAAATTGGCCATTACATTATACTATACGCCGTTTTCCCCCCTTACACATACGACGGCGCATCAAAAAATACACTACCAGGTCGCATCAATTTTTTGCCATTTCAAGGACCCTCTTCAGCAACTTTGTAGCAGAAGGCCGCTTAACCGGATCAGGGTCCATCATGACCTAAATGAATCACCAAAAACTCGACTAAATCATCAAACCAAATCGAGCCTCAGTGCCTCACAAACAATGCTAGCAACAGCAACATTATTTTCAACACATTCATTATTGATTAGAAATAGAATGTCTTGCAATCCTGTGCCTCAAAAATCAATAAAACATTTTGAGTGCAATTAAAAGAAGTACCTTGAGTAAGTTTTGAAATTGCACTGAAACTCCTGGTAAGAGTGGCACCTTTCCCTCTTTAAGATTAAAGAACTGAATTCCTGATTCTGGTTCTGGCAAACACGAGCTGCTAATTAGCTCAAACATAGAAGCTCCCAGGGAGAAGATATCAACCTTGTCAAGGTGATCATAATTCTCATTAAGGATTTCCTGAGATATATAACGTGCATCGCCCTCCTCAATTGGAAGGCTATTATCAAGTAGAGTTGCACATCCAAAATCACCAAGCTTATAAACACCATTTTTCACATAAATATTTTCAGGCTTAACATCAAGATGAGCTATTCCCTTCTTATGGATAAATTGCAATGCACTGGCAACCTGCCCAAAATTTATACCGCGAATGAAAACATGAACACTGAATAGAAACAACAGACTAGGTACAAATTTAAGTAGGAATTTTAAAGGATAATGAAACCAGTACAGATACACAGTATGAGACTTCCATTATGTGCAAACAATACGTTTGGTACTATTACTATATGATGTTAGTCTGAAATGACTCCTAGATGCTGGGGTAATGAAGTATATACAAGATAAAAATGGTCATGATTCATGAAATGAAGCTCACCTGATATAAGGCTTCTATTTCATGTCCTGCAGTGACTAATGGGCAATTTTTTATGGATAAGCTGTGATCGCATAGCTCCATCTGAATATACAGTTGTTCATTTTCAAACCATGAAGAATAGTACCCCACAATGTTCTCATGGGAACCTAGAAAAACAAGAATGCCAATAAGACTAAAAGAAACGATATAGAAGGCATTATAGAATAAAACAAGAGATGAAAATGTAATATAGAAACCTATGGCAGCCAAAGCTTGAACTTCCATCAAGGCTTTTTCCCTATAATATTGTTAAAAGGCTAGTGTAAGTGGCTAAAGCAAACACAAGGGGAAATAACATCCATAGGTATGAAGATGCTACCTTTCTGTTTCCCTGCACAACTTCCCGGTGCTGCGTTTCACAGCATACAAGCAGCCATCTATTCGCTTTAATACTTTGAAAACACTGCTGAAGTGACCTCTACCAATTTGCTGATATCAAAAAGAAAAGTTAGTTGCACATGAAAACCAAAATTTTGAACTGCAACCAGTCAATACCAATCCAAAACAACTCATGGCATGGCAGTTACAATTTCTTCTTCTTCAAACATAATACCTCAATCTCATGAAAGTCATCGCGGTAGCGTGAAAGACAATCACCACCACCACCAGTAAGTGCAGGGAAGAGGCCTGCATAGTTTTTAATTATAATTATAATAATTATATATGGTTAGAAAATTGCATCACGTGTCAACGGTAGAGAACTCCTTCAGGGTGTAATAAAATGTCTCAAATGTTTACAAGTTCAATAATAAACCCAACAAAGTCAAACATCTAACTATACCTGCAAATTTTGATCTTTGACTTTCAAAAGGGTCGATTTCCTTTTCTGAAAGGCTTTTCAAAAAGGGGTTTCTAATGCAAGGAGGAGGCATAACCCTGCAACGCAATGCAACTGCAGAACGAGACACATAGTTTCGAGCCTTCAGCTTATCAGTGATATCCTCTCCAACAAAGTCATTCCCAAGTTCCACAATTGGCTGATAATCACCAGAGGAGGTAGAACTGAGAGTATCTCCCGAGATAGCATCATCTACGACAACCATAAGGAAAGAATTTGATTAAAAATGCATAATTTGACATAATTGAAAATTATTGAAGTTAACAATAATTATTTTGTGAGCCATACTTGGTAAAGTGTATCAAAACTAAACTCAAAACACAATTACTTTACAAGAGAATGCTTAAAATAAATTCGTTATTATTTCCTAAAAGAAATAATGACCCTCAACTCCCAAGCATACAACTTTAGCACATGTGAAAGTAAACAACACTTGCGTAGCAAAATATATTGCTAATTTAAATTCTTTACAAATATATTGCTAATTTAAATAGATATTCATGCGTTACTTAACAAAATAGTAGCAAACAACAACACTTGTGAAGGTAAAGTCCTCAGGTTTCCTAAGAAAGTGTTAAATATATTTAGCACATGAGTAGTTCAAATTTCCTAAATAAATAATCACTCCCAAGCATTAAAAACATATTTAGGTGACTGATAAGCATTAAAATATATTGCTAATTTCATGCATTACTTAACTTCACAAAATATCAAACAACACTTGTTTTAGTAAACTCCTCAGGATAAAAATGGTAGAAATATGATTAGAACTCAAGTCTTTTTCTTTCTTTTTCATCACCTTCTTACCCAACTCCTCAGGGATTTTCAATAATTTTTTTAAGGATATTCAATAAAAAAGAAAACTACTCAATGTAAACACCGGGAAAAAAAAAGGTAAAAAAAAAAAGAGAAGAAATAAACTCCTCAGGGTGGAACAGTTTCGGTAACTACAGCTTTCTGAAAATTCTTTGACCTAAGGCGAAGTAAAAAAAATGGACTCTTAACATGCAAATTTTTTTAAATATAAATAATATTAAAACTAAAATAAAAAAATAAACTCTTAACACACAATTTTTTGAAATATAAATAATATTAAAACTAAAAAATGAAAAAAATAAACTTCTAACACAAAAAAATGGATCCCTAATCCATAAATTTTTTGAAATACAAATAATATTAAAACTAAAAGATGAAAAAAAATGGGTCATTCATACATAAATTTTTTGAAATATAAATAATATCAAAACTAAGAAATGGAAAAAATGGATCTAAGATACAAATTTTTTGAAATACAAATAAAATTAAAATTAAAAGATAAAAAAATGAGTCCTAACATATAAAATGTACCCGTAACACAGATTTTATTTTTATTTTTTAAATAAAAAAATTTACATAAATTACCGGTGAAAAAAATTTTGGACCCTAGGCAGTCGCCTGACCCAGGGCCGGCCCTGGGTAACTAGTCTAATTCTTACCCATTCGGCATCGCTTGCCTTTTGAAGTACTTAGCTTCTTCTCTGGTGACTTGGGGCAAGGGCCATCTTCCTCTTCCTGAAAGAAAATGAAAACAAAAATAGAAGATATAAAAATATAAACATAAATGTAGAAATGAAATATGTACGTTACCACTTACCAAGTCGATATTGTTGCTATCGAAGCCTTTCACAGGAAACTGGTTATCTGGGGTCAGGTAATCTGGTGTGCTGCGAAAAAAGCCAACAAAAGTGAGTGAGTGAGTGAGAAAGGCACAAGCTTGGAGAGATGAAACGAAACGAGTAAACGGCGTTTACCAAAACAGGTCCTGGCTGAGAATGAAATCGATATCGTCGTCCATAGTAGAAGAAGAAACCACCAAGTCCAAGTCCAAGTCCTGCTTCTCGTTCTGCATTTTCCTATTCATCTCGTTCGCCGAGAGATGTGAGACTTGAGCACTGAGCAGTGATCAAACAAAACGCTTAAATAAATAAGAAAAGGGAGGGAGGGACGGACGGAGGGAGGGAGGGAGAGAAGAAATGTTTTTTGGGTTAAGGCGGGGGAAAGTGTTTTTGCTTTTCTATGGAGAATTCGATCTTTGCCGTTCGTGTTGATGACTTAAGACACGTTGTTTAATTTGAATGCTTGGATTTTAGACTCTCCTCGTGAACTGAACAGACTAATTTTAAATATAAAATATAATATAATATAGTGTGTGATTAGTCAGATGGGACGGATAGGAAAAGACGGCTACTGTCCTTCCAATTTCGATTTTCGGTAATAAAATCAAAACATAATATGTTTTTTTAAGTTAATGATTTTTTATTTTTTACTAGTTCAATACTGGATAAATTATAAAATTAAATGTATAATATATATATATATATATTTAAGTTATAATTATGTAAAATTTAGTAAATAAAAATTAAAACTAATAAGATTGAAATATATAATATATTTTATAAAATAATGTGGTCTATTTAAATCATAAATTCACAAAATCAAAACATCATCAATTTTATAAAAATTTATTAAAAAATTTTAAATAAAGTTTAGAGAGACTGGTAGACTATTATGTACTTAAATTACAATTAATCAATCCACAATATAATAAAGTTATATTTTAGATTTAAGAACTTAAATATAATTTCGTGGTCAGTCTTCAAAATATAATAATTTGCAAAAGACTTTCATTCAAAATCAATCTTTGCACTCTTCATTTAGTGATTATAAATAATCTTAGAAGAAACAATCATTTGAATTCTACCATACCTGTCAGTGCCACAAGCAACACAAGAATGAAGGCATTATTGCTTCCCATCCTCCAATTAACTTCTCTTCTGCAAGGAATTTTTGTTAATCAAGTAGCAAAGTGAATAAAGACTTTATTCAAAACACAATGACTTGTGGTAACCTCTTAAGCTTAAGAGTATTTGTGCAAGAAAACAAAACAGAAAAAATAAAAGAAAGCAATAGCAGAAGAGGAAGTAGATGAAAATGCAAAAGGTGATTGCTTCAAGAAACACCGAAATATGAAATAATGAGGAAAAGGTTCAAAATCTAAGAAATAAATGGAGTTGAGCTAACCTGATAACATAATGAATGACTTTAAACTTAATGCTTTAAAATGGTCAATAACAAATTGAACCTCACTCTAATAGAATTCACAAATAACAATTTAGTTCATGCCTACATGTCGTTTGAGTACCCACTAAAATCATATAACAAAAGGTAGAGGAAGTATGGTCAAAAAAAGGAAAGAATAAAAAATGGCTCATCTCATCTTGATAGCTGAGGGTGCAACTGCAATCTGCTAGTTCCAGTCCAACCAAGGTGACTTTTAACAACTTTTTTCAACAAAGGAAATTTCTTCACTGTAGCAGCAGCCTTGCAGACAACAAGTGACACCGCAAAAATAACATTGGCTTTAAGCTGAAACTTTCAATAGTAGAAAGGGACAATTCAATAAGTCAAATTCAATGTATGATGGTAGCAAACTATGATTTTGCTATACAAACTAAGAGGTTTGATCAATAGTACTAGATCAAAATGAATTCCTCAAATGTTAATAATAGTGGCCATAGTATTAAAGTTAAATTCCTAATCAAATTTCAAATGCATTGGAAATTGCAAGATGTAGCACAATTATACTAAAGGAAAATAGATGTCTAGCAAAAAAAAAAAAAAAGTGAAGTCTCTCTTGAAATTAGGCCTTAGGTAACTTATCCACTTAAGGCTCCAACTCTTGCCACACCTTAAACCTGCCAACAAAGGACATTGACAAGCAAATGAACAACAACTTATTCTCTTATTTTATGCTAAATGGGGTGGTAGAGTTTTGGAGTACCTACTTTATTGGGAACCAAGCTTAACCATCAATGAGCATAACTTATATGCCTCAAAAGTTTTTCATCCTCCTCTGATGACCAGAAAACCTTCAAAGTTTATGCTTATTGAATCAAAATGTAATAGTTAATGAATTATCAGTTGCTATCTATGTATGTAACTTATAATTTGGTATAATCTTGGCGAACTCAGATACATCATTGAAAATTCATAAATTAGTATAAAATGCCTCTACTCCAAACAACTACATTGTTCACTTTCAAGTTTAAAATCACATGTTCTTAAATTTATTGACATATATAACTATTGTAATAAAGTTTCGATCATTCATAATGTCACTTTATGATGAGCATTTTAGTCCTAACAAAATAACACAATAACTACTATACAAACTCAATACCAAAAAACACTTAATGCCAAATTGCAAATAAAGCCAACACTGTTGGATATAGGGGGAGTTGGAAGAATCAAGTCAAGGATGAAGCATGTGCCTTAGAAGAAAGATTTTAGTTTTTCACATGCCAAGGCATTTGTAATTTGTTAAGTGTTTAAGAGGCTTATCTTATGAACCTTGCATTTCATAAACATCATCATTAACATGCATACATGATTTCATTAAAGCATAAAAGTTTTCATGTTTATGTTAGACTCTCGGCAAGCGTACCGATTTGTCATTGTAAGTCACAAAAATTTATAAGATCATCTCCATAGGGACTTAAGCTCACTCAGTTAATCCAAATATAACTTAACAGTTCAATAGTTATGTACAAGTAGGTTGAGCGAAATTTCATTTAGTTGTGAAGGTAACGTAAAATTACTAAACTTTAGTAAATGAAATATATCTATGAGAAAGTGAGATTGGATTTCACCATTCTTATCCTTTTATACCCAATTAATATTACCATACATAAATCATCGTTCATCCTTATTGATGCACACAATATTTTATCCCAAATCGATCCTTCGCATTCGAGAATCCTAAGAATATCTACCAAATATCGATCATTCGCATATGAAGTAAATACCCCAGCATTATAATCAGTTAATCCAAATATAACTTAACAGTTCAATAGTTATGTACAAGTAGGTTGAGCGGAATTTCATTTAGTTGTGAAGTTAACGTAAAATTACTAAACTTTAGTAAATGAAATATATCTATGAGAAAGTGAGATTGGATTTCACCATTCTTATCCTTTTATACCCAATTAATATTACCATACATAAATCATCGTTCATCCTTATTGATGCACACAATATTTTATCCCAAATCGATCCTTCGCATTCGAGAATCCTAAGAATATCTACCAAATATCGATCATTCGCATATGAAGTAAATACCCCAGCATTATAATCATAATCGCGTGCTATTTGCAATCAAAACGTTATGCTATATTCCTAACAACGTAACATAATGAGTAAAATCATCCAGTTCAAACCCTAAGATTACTTTCCAGTCTCACTTAAGATTTAAATTCATGAAACTAGTGATCAAGTAGAATCAAGCATTCAGGACAAAATGAAATTACAAATAAGGAATAGAAACGATTAATGCGTAAATAAATATTAAAAGAGAGACATAGGGATAAGAAGATTACATCCAATCCTTAGAGAAGCTAGCTACTCATTGTGGAGAAAACCTCCTCAAGGGAAGAATTGATGAAGGGCCCCATCACCGCTTCTTTCCAGCAGAGTTTCCACAATAATTCTCACTTCTCTCACTTTCCTAACCTACCTAATACTATTATTTAAGCTCCTAAACTAAAGAACAAGCTTTAGGAAGCAAAAAAAAAATGAAAATTGCATGTTTTTCTCCTCCAATTTTGTGGCCTATTTATAGATTTCCATCTCTTGTATGCTTCACTCGCCCAGGCGAGTGGTTTTGCCTTTGTTTGCTTGCCTGGGCGAGCTAATATTTATCTTCTTGGAACTTGCAACTCGCTTGGGCGAGTGAATTGCACTGGAGAGGCTCTCCTGGGCGAGCTAATGTCTTAATTCTAAAGAAAGCTTTTGGGCCTTGATGAATTGTGGGCCTATTTGCTGTTAACACCTCCCAAGTTTACTTTTTAAGCCCTTCTTGCTTGCTTTACTTGTTCGGAAGCTTCGGAATTCCTCGAACCTATCAAAATGCAAAATATGATTGGACAAACCTTCCCAAAATATGAAAACACATTCATACAAGTAATAAATACTATGTAACTAGGTTTTAGGGCAAGTTTATAGACAAAGTTATTGAAATCGAAAGATAAGTGCCAGCATTTGAAACATGATTTTAACTTAAATATGGCACTTATCGCTCCCCCCAACCTAGAATCTTGCTTGTCCTCAAGCAAAGTAAATTAACATTAGGACTGTAGTAAATATTTATGAACATGCTTTGTAAAGAATCAACTTTCCAGAGTGATCAGAACATATTTTCAAATAGTCAACCTTGAGAATTGAAACAAAGATGAAATTTACAAAACCAAATGAGATTAAAATCAATTCACATTTCATTTCTAAAGAACATCAGAGGAAACACCTTATTGTTTTAAACAGAGGAAAACCTCTCAAAAAAAGTGTTTAATTCTCCCACAGGTAAGTGTTTAATCTCAATTCCATCACTGATATATCATAGATCAATTTTGCAGTTCATTTCCCATCAAATCATAGTGCATAATTATCATGGATCATTAGGACTTTTAGGGTTGGGCCTGGCTAGAAAGGAATCTTGGTTTTTCTGATATTCAAAAAGTACCTTGAGAATAGAAGAGCAAATAAAGATAAAACAATTAGATCATCACTTCCTATTTTTCTTTCCAAGATATCCATGTTTATCATATCAATTTTTTCATTCACCCAACTTTGTATCATTTAAAGCACAAGAAATTTGTTTCCTTTTTTTCTTTTTCTTTTTCTTTTTCTTTTTCTTTCTTTCTTTTCTTTTCTTGCTTTTAATAGCCACATTTAAACACAAAAAATCTTTTTCATCACATAAGCTACCCAACTGATAAAGTGTTTACAACCAAACAAAATCCCCCTTTTGCTCTCCTAACCTAAGGTAAGGTAGGGAATTCTTATTTTAGGTTAGGGTTCTAGCAAAATATCAAGTGTTTGGCTCAAAGGGGTTTACAAATGATAAATTATTAAGTATTGGGATAGATTTTTGGCCAGTGGCTTAAAAAGATGTTCAAAAAGAAATATCCATGCATCATATGTTATGACAATTAGAAATTCATGCAAAATCAACTATAAACAGATCAGCGAGGACACTCAATATAATTTATGTGGATGCACACACTCACTTGGGCTTAAGGTCTGTTTTCATGTTCAAATCAAATCAATGTTTCGAAAGATGTTATTTTTAACTCCATGTAAAAAGTCCTGCCTTCATTTGGTATTTTGAAAAACCCATTTCTTGTTTTTCAGTCTCAAAGTTTCCAAAATTCATTTTGTGGTGTTCTGATCCAATACAAAAACAAGTTTCAAAAAATTTATACCAGTTGATTCTTTTCAAAATATGTATGTCAGTTAAGCCCCAAAAAGATTAAAAATGTGTTCTTTTCAAACATAAAGAAACCTCTGTGTATACTACCAAAAAGAATCATAAATGCACACAACTTATTCAAGCAAACATCAAACATATTAACTAAATAAACAAAGTACTGAATTTAAACTACAAAATAGTAAAGAAATAAAATAAACAATGTCACAGAGTTTTGAAGATCATGGCTGAGGAGTTCAGTGTCCTTCATTCAGATAATCAACGGGATCTGCCACGTTTTTCATCCTCACCTGCTTTACTTCTCCTTACAAAATGGACCTATATCCAAGTTCTAATAAAGTAGATAATACATTCAAAAAGATAATACATAAACTTTTAAAAACACATATAACATAAGACACAAATAAAATAAATAAAGACAAAATTTAAAAACACTGGGTTGCCTCCCAGGAGCGCTTCTTTAACGTCGTATTAGTTGAACGCCTTTATTATGGATTTGGCTCCCAGCAATTGGACAATAATGATGAGCCAATGACTTATGTGTTTTCCTCCAACATTTTCACCAGTTTCTTTTCTTTTTCAGAGAGAATTGAATTATTGATAACTGGTTTTTGTGAATTACCTGCAAGAAAAACATTTTTCGAATGTGGAGGTACTGCTTTTACCTTTATTTGTGATTATTGATACTTTTCTTCCTTTGACAATTCCTCAAAGATAAACTGTTGGTAAGGAATTTTCTTGAAAGCATCTGATTGTTGGAGATAATCTACACTATCTTCTTTTTCCAATTTACTCATCTCCTCCATTGCTTCGGCTAATGTTTTCTCTGAACGATCTTTTCCTTGAACCAATTTTTTGGAGTAAAAAATTCCTCCATTCAAGACATCCATTCTAAAACACTCTCGTGGTTCCTTTGGATTAACCTGTGTGTTTGCTGAAAAAGGTCCACTTCTCTGCTTAGACAGTTGTTTTGCAAGCTGTCCAACCTGAACTTCAAGATTTTTAATGGAAGCCTCAGTGTTCTTTTGATTTGTGATGGACATTTGCATAAACTAAGTTAGAGTATCTTCCATTTTTGCTATTCTATCATGTTGTGCTTCTTCTTGTTGTTATGGTGGACACATATTTGAAGAACTTGCATAAGAGTTGTTAGAGGGACCTGCAAAAGAAGAGTTAGTGGGACCGTAATATGCATTATCATTTTGCTGCCTCCAGCCATAAGGACTTGGACCATCTCTGTAGCTTTGGTAATTTCCTTGGAAGTTTTGCTGAGGTTTGGTTTGATTTTGCATATAATAAGCCTCTTCTTCTTGATGGTAATCATCAGGTGCTTGGTGAATTTGTTGAGGAAGTTGGCCTATATGTTTTGCAAGGCCTCTATTTGTTGAGTCAAGAGCTTATTTTGAGCTAGAATTGCATTCTGAGTATCCAGCTCCATTATACCTTTCCTTTGAATCGAAGATCTATCATGGTGAGATTGGTAATCACTAGCTGCTATGGAGTCAATGATTACAATTACTTCCTCCGGGCTCTTTGACATCATGGTACCTCCAGCTGAGGCATCAAGAATCATCTTTGTTTGAGGTCTCAAACCACTATAGAAAATATGTAGTTGCGCAACATCATCAAAGTTGTGGTTTGGGCACCTCCGCAGTAATGATTTGAATCTCTCCTATGTTTCACAGAGAAGTTCATTAAACCCTTGGGAAAAAGTAACAATTGCTGACTTTGCATTTATGAATCTAGATGGGGGAAAGAATCTGGCAATAAATTTTTCTTCTACCTCTTCCCAAGTGCTAAGACTTTTGTTAGGTTGGGATTGAAGCCATACCTTGCTTACCTGTCAAGGAGAACAGAAAAGCTCTGAGATAGACAGCTTCAGCATCTGCATCAGAGGCTCCCATGGTACTGCACATCTCCATGAAGGTGGACAAAAGAGTGTATGGATCTTCATGATCTAGTCCAGCAAAAGGATGTGATCCAATTAGACTGAGCAATGCGGGCTTCAATTCCACAACCTTTTTACTGAAAGGAGGAATGACTATGCTGTTGCAATGCTTTGGTCCTTGTTGATATGCATAGTCACCCAGAGTCCTCCTTGGTGGTCTATTCCCCCCCCCCCCTTTTCCTTTATCAGCCATAATATAAATTACAGGTGGCTTTTATAGGTGAAGGAGAATCAAAATAGAAGAAGATTGTTAAGACTCTCGGCAAGCGTACCGATTTGTCATTGTAAGTTACAAAAATTTATAAGATCGTCTCCACAGGGACTTGAGCTACTCAGTTAATCTAAATATAATTCGACAGTTCAATAGTTATGTACAAGTAGGTTGAGCGGAATTTCATTTAGTTATGAAAGTAATGTAAAATTACTAAACTTTAGTAAATGAAATATATCTATGAGAAAGTGGGATTGGATTTCATCATTCTTATCCTTTTATATCCAATTAATATTACCATGCATAAATCATCGTCTATCCTTATTGATGCACACAATATTTCACCCCGAATCGATCCCTCGCATTCGAGAATCCTAAGGATATCTACCGAATATTGATCCCTCGCATATGAAGTAAATACCCCAACATTATAATCATAATCACGTGCTTTTTATGCAATCAGAACGTTATGCCCTATTCCTAGCAACATAACATAATGAGTAACATCATTTAGTTAAAATGCTAACTTACTTTCCAGTCTCACTAAGGATTAAGTTCATGAAACTAGTGATCAAGTAGAATCAAGCATTAAGCACATAATGAAATTACCAACAAGGAATAGAAACGATTCATGCGTAAATAAATATTAAAAGAGATGCAAGAGATGCATAAGGTTAAGAAGATTACATCCAATCCTCAAAGAAGCTAGCTACTCATAGTGGAGAGAACCTCCTCAAGAGAAGAATTGATGAAAAGCCCCATCACCGCTTCTTTCCGGCAGAGTCTCCACACTAATCCTCACTTGTCTCACTTTCCTAACCTACCTACTACTAGTATTTAAGATCCTAAGCTTAAGGAACAAGCTTAAGGCATAAAAGAACTCAAGAATGACCTTCTTGCTTCAAAAATTCGTTGGCTATTTATAGAAATCTCCCTCCTGCTAGCTTCACTCGCCCAGGAGAGTGGTTTGGCCTATGTTTGCTCACCTGGGCGAGCTTAACTTATCATCTCGGGACTTGAAGCTCACCTAGGCTAGCCAAATACACTGGAATTGGTCGCCTGGGCAAGTTAGAAACTTAGCCCTGAAGAATGCTTTGGGCCTGGATGGGTTTTGGGCCTATTTTGTTGTTAACACCTCCAAGTTTTGATCTTTGAGCCCTTCCTTGCTTGTTTTGCTTGTTCAAAATCCTCGGAACCTATCAAAATAAAAAATATGATTGGATTAATCTTCTGAAATATGAAAAACAACATTAATACAAGTAATAGACACAAAACAACTAGGTTTTAGGGTAAGTTTATAAACAAAATTACTAGAATAAAAAAATAAGTGTCATTCGTAAAACATGATTTTAACTAAAAGATGGCACTTATCACTCCCCCCAACCTAGAATCTTGCTTGTCCTCAAGCAAAGTAACTAACACAACAATTAATAGGAGTATAAAAGGCGAACATGCTTTGTAAATAATCAACTTTCCAGAGTGATCAGAACATATTTTCAAATAGTCAACCTTGAGAATTGAAACAAAAGATGAATTTCACAAAACCAAATGAGATTAAGATCAATTCACATTTCATTTCTAAAGAACATTAGAGAAAACACCTTATTGTTTTAAACAGAGGAAAACCTCTAAAAAAATGTTTAATTCTCCCACAGGTAAGTGTTTAATCTCAATTCCATCATTGATATATCATAGATCAATTTTGTAGTTCATTTCCCATCAAATCATAGTGCATAATTATCATGGATCATTAGGACTTTTAGGGTTGGGTTTGGCTAGAAAGGAATCTTGGTTTTTCTGGATATTCAAAAAGTACCTTGAGAATAGGAGAGCAAATAAAGATAAAACAATTATATCATCACTTCCTATTTTTCTTTCCAAGATATCCATGTTTATCATATCAATCTTTTCATTCACCCAACTTTGTATCATTTAAAACACATGGAATTTGTTTCCTTTTTCTTCTTTTCTTTTTCTTTTTTTCTTTCTTTCTTTTCTAGCTTTTCTAGCTTTTTAATCCACATGAATAGCCACATTTTAAACAAAGTCTTTATCATCACATTAGTTATCCAACTGCTAAAAGTTTCCAACAAAATCCTCCTTTGCTCTCCTAACCTAAGGTAAGGTAGGGCATTCTTATTTTAGGTTAGGGTTTTAACAAAATATCAAGTGTTTGGCTGAAAAAGGGCTTGCAAAGGGTAAATCATTATAGACATTAGGATAGCTTTTTGGCCAGTGGCTTAAAAAGATGTTCAAAAAGAAAAGAAGGCCTAAATCATATCCATGAATCATATGTTATGACAATTAGAAATTCATGCAAAATCAACTATAGACTTAATCAGTGATGTCACTCAATGTAATTTCTGTGGATGCACACACTCACTTAGGCTTAAGGTCTGTTTTCATGTTTAAATCAAATCAGTGTTTCGAAAGATGTTATTTTTCAATTCCATGTAAAAAGTCTTATCTTCATTTGATCTTTGGAAACCATTCCTTTGCTTTTCATTCTCAAAGTTTCCAAAAATCATTTTAGGGTGTTTTGATCCAAATAAAAAAAACAAGTTTAAAAATATTTATCTGTTGATTCTTTTCAAAACATGACATATCAGTTAAGCCCCAAAAAAGATTTATACAACCATGTTAATAAAACAAAAAGTATTTAAAATGAGTATTTTCAAAAAGAGAGAAACCTCTGTGTGTAAAAAAGAATAAAAAATGCACACAAATTATTCAAGAAAACATCAAACATAGTGACTAAATAAACAAAGTATTGAATTTAAACTACAAAGCAGTAAAGAAATAAAATAAACAATGTCACAGAGTTTTGAAGATCATGGTCGAGGAGCTCAGTTTCCTCCATTCAAACAGGATCTGCCACGTTCTTCCTGCTTTGTCTCCACTTGACAAATGGACCTGTATCCAAGTTTTAACAAAGCAGATAATACATTCAAAAAGACAAGACATAAACTTTAAACAGACATAAAACATAATACATATAAAATAACAGACAAAATTTAAAACACTGGGTTGCCTCCCAGGAGCGCTTCTTTAACGTCGTATTAGCTGGACGCCTTTGTTATGGTTTTGGCTCCCAGCAATTAGACAATATGGATGAGCCCTTGGCTTTTGTATTTTCCTCCAACATTTTTACCAGTTTCTTTTCTTTTGGACTTGTATTGCTGATAACTGGTTTCTTTAAATTCCCTGCAAGGAAAGCATCGTTAGCATATGGAGGTACTGCGTTTACCTTTATCTGTGATTTTTGTCTTCCTCTGACAATTCTGCAAAGATAAACTGTTGGTAAGGAATATTCTTGAAAGTATCTGATTGTTGGAGATAATCTAAACTATCTTCTTTTTTAGATTTACTCATCTCCTCCAATGCTTTGGTTAATGTTTTCTTTGAACGATCTTTTCCTTGAACCAACTTTTTGGAGTCAGAAATTCCTTCATTCAAGACATCCACTCTAAAACATTGTCTTAGTTTTTTTGGATTAACCTGTGTGTTTGCTGAAAAAAGTTCACTTCTCTACTTAGACAGTTGTGTTGCAAGTTGTCCAACCTGAACTTTAAGATTTTTAATGGAAGCCTCAGTGTTCTTTTGATTTGAAATGGACATCTGCATAAACTGAGTTAGAGTATCTTCCATTTTTGCTATTCTATCAGGCTGAGCTTCTTGTTGTGGTTGTGGTGGAACCCTATTTGAAGAAACTACATAAGAGTTGTTAGAGGGACCTGCAAAAGAAGAGTTAGTGGGCCCATAATATGCATTATCATTTTGCTGTCTCCAGCCACAAGAACTTGGACCATCTCTGTAGCCTTGGTAAGTTCCTTGGAAGTTCTGTTGAGATCTGGTCTGATTTTGCATATAATAAGCTTCCTCTTCTTGTTGGCAATCAAAAGGTACTTGTTGAATTTGTTGAGGAAGTTGGCCTATTTGTTTGGTCAAGGTCTCTATTTGTTGAGTCAAGAGCTTATTTTGAACTAGAATTGCATTTTGAGTATCCAGCTCCATTATACCTTTTCTTTGAATCGGAGATCTATCATGGTTAGATTGGTAATCACTGGCTGCTATGGAATCAATGATTACAATTGCTTCCTCCGGGCTTTTTGACATCATAGTACCTCCAGCTGAGGCATCAAGAATCATCTTTGTTTGAGGTCTCAAACCACTGTAAAAAATATGTAGTTGTGCAATATCATCAAAGTTATGGTTTGGGCACCTCCGCAGTAATGATTTGAATCTCTCCCATGTCTCATAGAAAGGTTCATTAATCCCTTGGGAAAAAGTAGCAATTGCTGAAGTTATGAATCTAGATGGGGGAAAGAATCTGGCAATAAATTTTTCTTCTACTTCTTCCCAAGTGCTAAGACTTTTGTTAGGTTGGGATTGAAGCCATACCTTTGCCTTACCTGTCAAGGAGAACAGAAAAACTCTGAGATAGACAGCTTTAGCATCTACATCAGAGGCTCCCATGGTACTGCACAGTTCCATGAAGGCGGACAAATGAGTGTATGGATCTTCATGATCTAGTCCGACAAAAGGATGTGATCCAATTAGACTGAGCAATGCGGACTTCAATTCCACAACTTTTTTACTGAAAGGAGGAATGACTATGCTGTTGTAATACTTTGTGTAACACCCCGTGTGCACCCGGTGCGTTATCACCAAAAATACTAGTTTCACGCTAACAGCGTTAACTAGGCGCGGCGCGAAAGCGATAGAATCGTTTTCCTTGATATCCTTATACATGGAATATAAAACACATCACACAAAACAGCCTCAAACCCCTGCTGATCCAGATAAAACTAACATAACTTTAAACAAGACATAGGCAGATATATATAACTAAACCTAGAGAAGAAGAAAAAATCAGGAGGAACATCCTCTCATACATCCTTTATATATTACAAGACAGAGATATACATAAAACTCTTTAAATCTTCATCTGCGGCCCATGACCGTCTCCAGCATACTCAGCTCAGCCTTAAGCTCTATGGTTGCTCCTCTCCTCAGGAAACACCTGAAAATAACAACCCACAACAGGGGTGAGATAAACATCTCAGTAAGCTCAGGGTTCTGGGATATCCTCCCTTACCCTGGTTTACCCCCAAACATACACACCTAAACAAGCATACAATATAATAAGCCTAGGACAGGATCCTGGCTATCACTCATTTCCCAACTCTCTGGGTACTCAACTAAATGCTATCACTATCAGAGGTCTCAC
>PYAF01002559.1:133504-144359 GCA_007407185.1 Glycine tomentella
CAGAGCTTGAGGAGGCTGTCCTAAAGCCTTTTTAGTCGCCACTAAGGTAAGAAACTCGAGTCTCTCTGATGATTTGATGAATTTGGGGTTTTCTGTATATTGAGACCCACACTGAGCTGGGGCTAGAATTAGCCCAGGGTCCTGTTGAGAAACTTGTTCAGAGCGATGAATAGATGAAGGATTAGCTTTCAGTTTTTGAATTAGATGACTTTGAATCTTGGCTCTGTATATGCCTGTGTGACTTGTGTAGAGTCACTTGTTGATAGTTCTCTGTTAGGCTAGAGCCTTGATTATATGATGTTCTGAGCCGAGAGGCTAGTGGAGCAGGGCTTGAGTGGAGCTCAGCCCGTTCTGATGACAAGTGAGCTGTGGGGCTGATGGAAAGCTTGGGATATGTATATATGTAGTGAGTCTGGGATGACTCAGATGACTTGTATTCAGCCCTGATTGACCTTGAGTGGTTCTAGAGCAGCCTAGTGTAGGCTGAGTTTGATTGAACCCTAGGATAGCGGAATTCTATTATAATATTTCTGTGAATTGTATGTATGTGGACTGGTTTTGATATGAGATTGTTATGCCTTGATTAGACATTGATTCTAAGACTGTTGGTGGCGTGAGCCACAGACCTGGGAAGGAACTTCAGAGTAATCCCTTACCAGGTAAGTTCAGTGTTCTCTGGGGATGAATTCCCGCTTTGGTTGCACACCACACTCCTGGGGAGTGTTGGTCATGATTCATACTGCATGCATTGGCTATGACATTGTTTATGATGATTTATATATATCTGCATTGGATGTATGCATGCTGTGATTGAGATATCTGTTGGCCAATAGATAAATACCGGCGTTGAGGAGCTCCGCCGTGTATTCTGGGCGTTGAGGAGCTCCGCCCGTGGCATTGAGGAGCTCTGCCACAGCATGACAGGTACTGACGTTGAGTAGCTCTGTCAGGGCGTTGAGGAGCTCTGCCACCTGTCATGTATTGAGGTTATGATTGCGATTATGAATCTGATATGATGAGGGCCACAGGGCCAAGCCAGTGGGCTATGTTTTCTATGTTATCTGTATGTATGTTGTGGATCTATGAGCCAGGGTGGGAATGAGTTTCTAGGGACCCTGAGCTTACTGAGATATGTTATCTCAACCCGTGTGGGGATTTTCTATGATTTCAGGTGACCTTGTTAGAAGAGAAGACCAGTCTCAGGGCAAGAGGCCCAGCAGAGACTAGGCTGCTTGACAGAGAAGCGGCATGGAGAGCTTGAAAGCTCTATTTTGATTATGTTTTGATGTATAGTTCTGTATACCCCCGAGGAGGGCTGTTATTCTTTTGTATTCACCACAGAGAGGTGTGAACTCTGATGTATATATGTACAAAACTACTTGAGTTATGATATGAGACCTTCCCTGAGTATATATTTGTTGTACATATGACTATCTGCCTAAGTCTTGTAGTTATCTGTCTTTATGTTGTATGTTATGAAAAACTGGATCAGCAGGGGCGTGATAGATGTATGTTTTGTGCGTGAGATGCTTTATATTTGTGATTCCATACATAATGTATCAAGAAAACGATTCTGTGCTTCCGCTGAGTTTTATAAACAATGTTTTATACGCTAATCTGATATTATTAATGATAACACGTCGGAGGCCTACAGGGTGTTACAACCCTCAAGCTAGGTTGAAGCTTAGGCTTGGCACATGAAACATGACTAGTGAAGGAAGGCTTCTTCACTATATCATCACATACATCCTCACTCCTAGATCCACAAATCATGCACAAGCCACAGATGATGATCTACAGCTTGTGTATGGCATCAAGTCTGCTACCCAAGTCAACTGGCCATTGGTGTTTGTTGAAACTATGCTGAAGGAAAAAAGATTGATAAGCTATAGCTTTACCTATGTTGCAAGCAATCAAAGCAAGGCTAAACTAATTGGCTTGAACTTTTAGCTTTTTACATGCCCAATCATTTAGATGGCATTTGTAATTTGTCTAAGTGTTTCAAGTACATAGCCTAATGATCCTTGCATTACATAATTCATTAACAAGCATTCATATGTAGAGTATAAGATTAAAAGCTTGCATTCTTTCAAAGAAAACCTCAAGGCTTAAAGTTTTGGAAAAAATTAGTTTATGCACTGCTTTAATCGATTACCATTACTATGTAATCGATTACATGTGTGTGTATATTTCTGGAAAAGCCACGTTGAACACTTTAATCAATTACCAAGTGTTATTTCAAAAATATGTCTTTCTGTGTTAATCGATTACAGACAATCATAATCGATTACCTAGTTCATTTTACATTTAATGATGAGTCTGCCTTAATCGATTACAATAAGGCATAATCGATTACAAAGGTTTGTTTTTAGTATGAGCTTATCTGTGTTAATCGATTACATGACGTATTAATCGATTAAGTTGTTCGTGAAAATTTCCAGAAAGCTCAAGAACATATTAATCGATTATCTGATTGATTTAATCGATTACATATGTCAAAATAATCGATTACCTGAATGGATTAATCGATTACAATTAGTTAAATTAGTTTTTTATATAAAGAACTTATGGGTATGCACTTCATAAGTTTTGAGAATTTTTCAAAGAGCGAAAATTCACTCTGAGTTAGAATCTTACCCAAAAGTTCCAAGTGCTTTCTAAAGATCTAGAAACTGATTTGAGAGAAACACATCTTCTGAAGAAGATCAATGGGTGATTGACTTTGAAGATGATGTGTTTGTGAGAAAAGAGTTTACAAGAAAGATTTGTTCATGCATTGACATTCATTCAACTTGGTTGATTGGTAACTTCAAATATTCATTCAATCATCTATTAAGGATCTCAGGTTGTATAATTCTTGAACTCTTTCCTTTAGAATTTTTGTATTGTATATCATTGAAGTTCTTTCAACCTATCTTGAGTAGGATTCTCAAGGGGAAAGATCTGAGTAGGTTTCTCAGGATCTTCTGTGATTTGTATTCTAATAGTGTTTTAGAATTCAAAATCTTTGTCTAGGGTTGATAGAGATTGTCACTTGCTGTGCTTGTAAAAGAATAATTTGATATAGCGAAAACTCTAACCTAGTATTGGTTGGAAGACACTGGATATAGCCTCCAAGTTTGTGAGGTGAACCAGTATAAATTGTTGTGTGTTAAATTTGTTATTTGTGTTTCTTTCACTGCTAGTATTAGGAAATCAATATACAATCATCAAGAAGCATTTCAGTCATTACAAGCATTCCAAGGTGATTTTGGATTGAAAGAAAACTCTGTTTTTGATCAAAGGTGATTGAGTGATACGATCCAAGTTTTAATTCTACAAATTGTTTTAAAGAAAAGTTTTTAGAGACTGTCTTAACCAATTCACCCATCTCTTGGTTATTTGAAGTGTGTTCATCGTATTTTCACTAAGATCAAAGCTTTTTTTTTCTTTTCTGGAGTAGTGTTCTCTGGAGGATAGAATAGAGTGGTGTACTCTGGTTCTTGGTCTTTAGAAGTCTATAGGGTTTAGATTTTGTTTCTTTATCTAGGTTTGATAAAGGAGATCAGTTGTAAAAGCTTGTAATGAACAAAATTTGATTTGGTGAAACTTTAACCAAGGTTTGGTTGGATGAAACTGGATGTAGCTTCTCTTTTGAGAGGTGAACTAGTATAAATTGTTGTCTCTTGTTTCTAATCTGGTTATCTTTCATTACATGTACTTGGGTGATCAAATCATAATCAACAAGAAGTGTTTCTGACATTACATGCAGTCCAAGGTGTATCTTGATTGAAAGAAAATTTCTGATTTTGATAAAGGGTGATTGAGTGATACGATCCATTTTTTAATTTCGCTGCTAGTTTGTTTTTCAAAGAAATTTTTAACTCTGTTATAAACCAATTCACCCCCCTCTTGGTTAATTGTGTGTGTGCATCATTGTTTTCAAACACCACCATTGAGAAAGAGTAATTGAAAGTAGCAGTGTGTTTTTAATTAGTTCATAGAGCTATAAATCATGTAAGAAATTTAAAGTACACTAATAATTTCATTTATCTTAAATTAAAAAAATACACATTATTATCAATTTTTTTTGACCATTTACTTTTCTATCATCCAATACGTACAGATTTTTAATCATAAAAAGGATGAAATATACACTTAGCCACAACTGCTTGCTGTTGATAGAAAATTTGTTGATTCCTTAAATGAAAAACATCAAGAAATCCATTAAAGCCCAAAATTGAAAATGAAGAAAATAAAAGCAAATATGAAATAGCTGTAACAAATGTTACAATTTTCTACTTGAAAGGTCATGCAACATAGATAAATAAATAAATGAAATTAGCAATTAGAAAATATCAGCTAACAAAATCATATAACTTCTTAGAATTTAGTTTAATTAGTTATTATATTAAATTAATGGAAACATAAAATATATCTATTTTGGATGATATGAGCTCTATCAGCAGTTTCTATACCATTAAGAAAATGAATAAATTTGGAGCTCAAATGTTGATTATTTTATCTAAGCAAAGCAACAGTTGTAATCAATCAATGTATTTTTATAGCAAACAACTTTAGATAATATTAACAATGTGGATTTAAGGTGCATCAAGGAGCAAGCTTTTGCTGGAAACATCAAAGAGGAAGTTACCGCGACTTCTCCAAAATTTTAATGGCAAATAAATTAAATATAGACAGTTCAGTAATAAGAAATAATCACTTGTTTAGTAAGTCACTTATTTATTCATTATACCTATAAGGATTTTTTTCAACACCCGTGTTGCTTGTTCTTGTTTGCGTTTTCTGGTTTTGAAATTCCATCCAATGGAGTCATGACACCAACAATTAATATTAAACAAAACATCAAATTAAAAACAAATGAAATTATAGTCATTAACTCTAAAGATAATTATAAATTATAAATTTTAACAAAAAAAAATCAAGAATAAGGGAATGTACTAATAATAGAAAATAGGAAACATACCAATAGCAACGATGGTTTCTGCAAAAGGAACAATTGAATTATTGTTGAGGTTTAGCAATGAGTGGCCTCACCAAAGTGCAGGGAGATCCAGGGAGAAGAAATTATAGTATAAGTATTACATAATCACCCATAAAACTGAGTCATTGTGCAACAGAAAATGGAAAGGGGAAAAGGAAGAGAGACAATGTAAGGGAGAGAGATGATTTCAAGTGAGAGGGAAATTTGAGGAATAACAAATAAAGAAAATGAAGAAACCAAAAAAAGGAGAAGGTGAAGAAACCAAGGGTAGGATGAAACCAAAACAAGAAGAAGGTGAAGGAGGATTAGCAGCGAGAGAAAGGGGAGGCATGAACCATTTTTCGCGAGGGCCAAGGGTGGTGCGGATGATCGAGGATCGTAGTGCAGTGAGGCTGAGGATAGGAGATAGAGGAGAGAAAATAAAAAAGGAATGAGAGAAAGAAAGGGATAGAGGTTGAATTTCAAATTGGAATTTGAGGGGTGAGTGGTATTTTGGTCCAATAGCAAAAGTTAATAGAATTAGGGAGTGACACATGTATATGTTAGATACAGGGGGAGTTGGAAGAAGGAGCTGCAAGTTTATCAAAGCAAGGCTGAAGTATTTGACTTGAAGTTTTAGCTTTTTACATGCCCAATTATTTTGATGGCATTTGTAATTTGTCTAAGTGGTTCAAGTACATTGCCTAGTGATCCTTGCATTGCATAATTCATTTACATGCCTTCATATGTAGTATATAGGATTAAATGTTTGCATTTGCAAAAAAGAAAATCACATGGCTTATGTTTTTGGAAAAATTAGATTTTGCACTGTGTTAATCGATTAACAGTATTATGTAATCGATTACATTTGTGTGTTAATTTTTGGAAAAGTCACGATGAACACTTTAATAGATTACCACTCTTCTATAATCGATTACCAAGTGTTATTTCAAAATATGTTTATATGCTTTAATCGATTACAGGCAAATCGTAATCGATTACTAAATGCATTTTACATATAATGAGTGGCTGCTTTAATCGATTACAAGTAACGCATAATCGATTACAAAGGCTTGTTTATATCTGAGCTTATCTAATTTAATCGATTACCAATATTAGTAATCGATTACTACAATTTGTTTCAAAAATCAGTTATCTGTGTTAATCGATTACATCACGTATTAATCGATTAAGTTATTTATGAAAGTTTTCCAGAAAAGCTCAAGAACATTTTAATCGATTATCTGTTTGAATTAATCAATTACATATGTTAAAATAATCAATTACCTTAACGGGTTAATCAATTACAATTTGTTAAATTAGTTTTCTATTTAAAGACTTTATGGGTCTGCACTTAAAATTATTAGAACAATATCAGAGAACGAAATATACTTTGAGAGAGAGACTTACCAAAAGCTTTAAGTGCATTCCAAAGTTCAAGAAACTGATTTTACTTAGAGAGACACATCTTGTGAAGATCAAAGAGTTATGTCTTTGGAGTGTTTGTGAGAAAAAGATATTTCAAGAAAGATTAGTCTGTAGATTGACATTCATTCAACCTGATTGATTGGTAACTACATACATTCATTCATCATCTATTAAGGATCTCGGGTTGTGTACTTCTTGAACTCTTTCTCTTAGAATTTCTGTTTTAGAATTCTATGGTGTAAATCATTTTGGTTCTTTCAAGCTTTCTTGAGTAGGGTTCTCAAGAGGTAAAGATCTGAGTAGGGTTTTTAGAGTCTTTGTGATTTGTATTCTAATAGTGTTTTAGAATTCAATATCTTATCTAGGGTTGATAAAGATAATCACTTGTTTAAAAGAATAATTTGATCTAGTGAAAACTCTAACCTAGTATTGGTTGGAAGACACTGGGTGCAACCTCCAAGTTTGTGAGGTGAACCAATATAAATTATTGTGTCTTGTGTTCTTTATCTGTATTATTGATTCAAGTGAAGCCAGGCATCAATGAACAAAGATCAAAGGCTTAAGTGTTTTGTGCTTTCAACATGCTCAAGGACAAAGTACCAAAAAAGCTTGAAGACCAATTTGATTAATGTAAAAGGAAGTTTATGATCTGATAATCCAATTGAGCATATCATGCATGAATCATTCATCTGGGATTGTTAGATTAAAAGGATTAAATAAAGGTAGGTTATAAGTAAGGTTTTCAAATAGCAAAGTTTTTGGAAAAATGAATCCTTACTGCATTAATCGATTACAAAGCTAATGACATCGATTATTTTGTTCTTCGTGCCTTTAGAAAACAGATCATGATCATTGTAATTGCTTACATATCGAATTAATCGATTACTCAGGCTTTTTATGAAAGATGGAACTCTCTGACTTAATCGATTACAGAAATCGGTAATCGATTACATGCATGCTTAGGAAAACACAACTTACTGTCTTAATCGATTACACATCGTGATAATCGATTACAAAGTGCATTTAGAAAATCATGCCTGAATGGTTTAATCGATTACTTCACGGAATAATCGATTATATTGTTCATAGCTCAAACCCAGAACTCATTAGGAGCATTTTAATCGATTACAGTCTTGGATTAATCGATTACATATGCTCAATAATTGATTACTGGAGCGGGTTTAATCGATTATTTTCAGTTAGAAAGCTGTTATAAATAGAACCCATTATTTTGAGGTTTGTAACTTTTGACAATTCGAATTCTGGGAATCACATACCTTCTTGAGCTTTCATTAGTGAGTTTTATGAGTTACTAAACACACTTAGGCTTTACAAATTCATATGATTGTTTGATTCAAGAGAGTGAAGCATCATTGTTCATCAAAGCATAAGGAAAGGAATGCATTGAGTTAGTAATCTGTCATTCAACCTGTTGAATCATTCATGTGCATGAATTCTTGGATTATCAGGTGATATATTTCCTTTTTCTTTGAAGGTGTAAAACTGTTATTTGAATTTCTATAAAGATTAGTCTATTGTAAATGGGTTTCTTGCAAGGTTAGAGATAATGTTTCTCTAAGGACAACTGAGTAGTGTTCTCAGTGTGGGTTTTGGTCTCTAAGGGTCTAATAGTGTTTTAGACTTCTGAACTTTATCTAGGGTTGATAAAGAAAGGCTTGTAATTGCTTGTAAGAATATTTTTGCAATAGTGGAACTCTACTCTAGTGTTGAGTGGAAGAACTGGATGTAGCTTCATAGTGTTTGAAGTGAACCAGTATAAAATTTTGTGGCTAATCTTTCTTCTCATCTATTCATCTCTTAATTGCTTTGTTTGTGAATCAATTTCATTGCACAGAAAGTTATACTCTGTTTTCTATTCTTCTTGGAAAAGAAATGTGATTGAATATTGATTCTTGGTTTTGGAAACAATTTTTAAAGTGGTAAAAATCCTGTGGAAAAACTCTGATTTTCAATTTTTAATTTACCAAGGTTCAACCAATTCACCCCCCTCTTGATTGTGTTCAAACAATTTTTATGTATTCGTTGAAATATACAATCAACAAGAAGCATTTCAAACATTACATGCATTCTATGGTGAATCTAGATTGAAAGAAAATTCTATTTTTGATAAAGGGTGTGATTAAGTGATACAATTCAAGTTTAATTTCGCAAATTGTTTTAAAGAAAAGTTTTGAAAGACTGTTTTAACCAATTCACCCCTCTCTTGGTTATTTGAAGTGTGCTCATTGTATTTTCAGTATACGCTGGACTTTCTTTTATTAGAGGTAATAGATTTGTATAAGTTTACTTTTTTAATTTTAGTTTTTTTAATTTTGATTCATGTAAGATATTTTATTTATTTTTAATTTTATAAGTTTATATATATTTTTTTAAATTTTGGTCTTTATATGATTTTAATTTTTTATTTTATAATTCTCATAAGTTTGCGCTTACAGGAATCAAAATTGAAAAAATGTAAGCTTACAGGGACTAAAAATGAGCAAAATATCTTACAGGACCAAAATTGAAAAGGCGTAAACTTACATGGACTAAAATTTGAAAAATAAAGTTATAGATACAGGGACCAAAAATGAAAATAAGCTAACTCACAGGGACCAATAACATATTTAAGCCTAAAATCAAGACTAAATTGCAAGAGGGTAAATGATCATTTTGCTCTTTGAAATTCATATTAACTAATTTTTTAGTCCCTTAACTTTTTTAAAATTGGAGTTTTATTTCCTAAACAATAGTTTAAAGGTCTCTCAACTTTTTTCCGTTAAGATTTTTAGTCCCTAATGAAGTACCTGAAACATACTAAAAGAGTGTTGAGTAAAGTAACAGACAAAACTTTAGTTTTCAAAAACTGTTAAAAACTTTTCTCAAACAGATATCAATGGATAAAGGGTTTCATCCAAGGGGTTCAAAATCATGTTGTACTAAAAAAATAGTTTATAAAACTTGGATATAGTAGTGTAAAAGTGATTTATAGAAAAAGAACTAGTTATATAGAAGAAGTAAAGAAAACACACAGGTTTTATACTGGGTGACCCAACTCTTGGGCTACGTCTAGTTCTCCTTTAAACCTTGAAGGGTTTCCATTAATAAATTCTTTGATTACAATCAAGTATTCTCTATGTCACTTATGGCTACAACTAGTAATCTCTAGGCTGCTCCTGACACTATCCTTAATCTCCCCTTGAGATTAAGACTTGAGAATTCATTGTCACTAAGTCACTCCTGACTTTCATAAACAATATATGTTTGAAGGAAAATGTATTCTAATCACTTAAAGAGTGTTTACATAGTAAGCTCGAATACAACGAATCTCGCTAACTTAGCAAAGCTAAGATTCACTCAATTAACTCAAGTTTCTTTTGTCCAATAGACTGACAGGGTTAAAACACTTGTTTTCGTTTTGTCTGAGAATATTCTCTTGTAATTCCACACTTAACATGAATATATTCAAGCTTTATATAGACTTCAGAGCTTTGATCCATTTAGAGATCCCAACTAGCATTGTCTAATAGGTTTAGCGATTGACATTAGGCCGCTACTATGTAGAGAGAATGAGGACCACAAACACTTTCTGCAGCATATCCTCAAAGAAGTACAGTTTGCTAGTGTCGCCTAGTGCTTAGAGTTTACTTTCATCAGATGAATCGAAAGAAACGTTAACAACATTAGAAAAAGGAATTAAGAATGTCAAGACAGGACAATTTAAATCTTCCCTTTTGTGCGCTATGGCACGAGTTTCTTAGTGAGCCTATGGACGTTACTTTCTTGTGAATGTTTTCAGTACTTGAGGATTGAGTAACTATTCCATTGCTTTTGTACTGTGAACCATGTGCTAAAGCACTTGTTTTCTCAGGACTGGACGCTGAAGAAGTATCATCCAATGAATGATACTTTGCCTATCGTCTAGAGCTTTTCAGTTCATGTTTTTCTGCTTGTATCCCATAAAGATATATATGAACCTGTAGCTTAAGCATGAAAGGTTAATACATAGAATTTATACTTTGTTAACATCAAAACTGATACAATCCTAAAACCAAGGCAAGTGAAGGAAGACTTGGAATTACACATGGAAGCACTTCCTTTGGTGATTAAAGGGCCAATGACAAGGGCTAGGGCTCAAACACTCCAAGATCATATACAATCAGCTTATATCTCTTGGAGAATCATGAAGAAGGCTACAAAATATTGAACTTATCTGTTGTAATCGATTACGAGTAGCCTGTAATCGATTAAATACTTTGTATAAATGTTAGATTTGTAAATAGCTCTGTTGTAATCGATTATTCCGTCTTGTAATCGATTACAGGGAAGTGGGAGTTCCTGTGATAATCAATTATTCTGTCTTGTAATTGATTACAAGGAAGTGGGAGTTCCTGTGATAATCGATGATTTGGTGAAATAATTGATTACTTTGTTCATGAATCAACTTTCAGGCCTGATATGAAC
>PYAF01002559.1:161981-173215 GCA_007407185.1 Glycine tomentella
ATACATAAGGGATTTGCATAACAAATTACAAAGACTCTATCAAGGAAATAGATGTGTTGATGATTATTACAAGGAGATGGAGATTTCTTTGGTAAGAGCAAACATTGAGGAGACTAATGAGGCTACAATGGCTAGATTTTTGAATGGTTTGAATAGGGACATTCAAGATGTTGTGGAGCTTCAAACTTACAACACCATGCATGAACTTATACATAGAGCTATGAAAGTGGAGCAACAATTGAAGAGAAAACAAGCCTACAAAAAGTCTTCATATGGTCATTCATCTTGGAAGGATAAGGACACTTCCAAGAAGGAGGGTTCTTCTTCCCAACATTTTGAAAAGAAGTCTTCAAGAGGTAATTCTAATTCTACTACTCATTCTCCTTCTAATAAATCTAGTTCAATTAAATGTTTTAACTGTTTGGGTAAGGGTCATATTGCATCCCAATGTCCAAACAAAAGTACAATGATTGTGTTAGAAAATGGAGAGGTAGATAGTGAACCTCTAGGAGTTCTCATAGTTCCACTAGTGAAGGTGAGGATGATTGTTTTCTTAAACCGGAAGAGGGAGATCTTTTGATGGTAAGACGACTCATGGGTAGCTTGTGCAAAGATAGAGATGATACACAAAGAGAAAACATTTTCCATTCTAGATGCTTGGTGAGTGGAAAGGTTTGTTCTCTCATCATTGATGGAGGAAGTTGCACCAATGTTGCAAGCACTAGATTAGTGGATATGCTTGGTTTAAAAACTATCCCTCACCCTAAACCTTATAAATTGCAATGGTTGAGTGACAATGGTGAGTTGGAAGTAGATAACCAAGTGTTGCTTACATTCTCCATTGGCAAATATGTGGATGAAGTGCTTTGTGATATGGTTCCCATGGAAGCCGGCCATGTGTTGCTTGGTAGACCTTGGCAATATGATAGAGATGTGGTACACAATGGGGTCACCAATTGATACTCTTTCCTTCATAAAGGTAAAAAGGTAGTTCTCTCACCTTTGTCTCCAAGTGAGGTGTGTGAGGATCAAATAAAAATGAAATTGAAGAGAGAAAAAGAAAAGAAAATTAAAGAAGAAAAGAGTCCTTTGAAAAAGAAAATCCAAAAAGAAAAAGATGGCAAAAGATTGATAAGAGACAATCCAAGAAAATAGAAAAAAAGAGTGAAAAACAATTAGTGGTAAAACCAGGTTTGTTCATCAAACCTATGGCGGTAAAAAGAGTGATGCTAGCTAGACAACAAATATGTTTACTCATTCCCAATTATTTGTGTTTGTCTTCTAGTTTCTTTGACTTGCCTCCAAGTTTTGATACACTTTTAAAGGAGTTTGAGGATGTCATTCCACAAGACATACCCCATAGCTTGCCTCCTTTAAAAGGAATTGAGAATCAATTTGTTCTTGTTTCGAAAGCTTCAATTCCTAATAGGGCTGCATATATGCCTAATTCGGAAGAGACCAACAACATCACCGTCAAGTATCCCGGAGAAAGACATTGGTATTTGATCCCGGAGATTGGGTTTGGCTACATATAAGGATGGATGGATTTCCTTTTCCAAGGAAATCTAAACTTCAACATAGGGGTGATGGACCTTTCAAGATCCTTGAGAGGATTAATGACAATGCCTACAAGATAGACTTGCCAAGTGAGTTTGGAGTGAGTTCTACTTTTAATGTCACTGATCTTTCTCCTTGTGATGTAGGTGCTTTGAATGCAAATCCGAGGATGGATTCTTTTCAAGAAGGAGGGGATGATAGAGGACTATATAAGGATCATGATGATGGAGGTCCATTACAAGCCAAAGGTCTAGAAGGAGAGCTTGAAGCACTTCCTTTGGTGAGCTTTGAAGGACCCATGACAAGAGCTAGAACTCAAGCCCTTCAAGACCACATCAAAAATGCCTTATATCTTGTGGACAAGCATGAAGAGACACACCAAATTCAATGAGAACGCATCAAAAAAAGTCTTGTCTATTGTAATAAGCATTTGCTGTCTGTTTTAATCGATTAAATGTGTCTGTAATCGATTAAAATGCAAATGATGTCTGTCTGTCTGTCTGTCTATTTTTCTGTCTGTCTATCTATTTTAATCGATTATTTCGTTGCGGTAACGACTATTTGTCTGTTGTGATCGATTACGACGTTGCTGTAATCGATTACACAGTGCAGAACACTCTGTTTTAATCAATTACGCTTTGTTTTAATCGATTATTTTCATTTAAAATGGTACCGCAGCTTTCCTTTTGCTGTTTTGATGTAATGGGCTTTGATATTTCCGTAAATAGGCCTAAACCTACGTTTTTAGGGGTTTATTAGAGGTCTAGCCCTATAAATACTCAGACTTTGCTACTTTTGGTGAACTTTTGATTAATGAAATTGAGCTTTTGCTTAAATTGAGAGCTTAGCCTCTTGTTGGTTCTTGATTGAGACCAAATTGATTCTTATCAAGGGAGCTTTCCTTTGTGGCGAATCCTCCTCCGACTTATCATTCCGATTGGGAATCGTGGCGTCATTCTAAATCATTCCTTAATCTTCTCCATTTTTCTATTTGAATTTCAAACCCTAATTCATGGAGTCTTGAAGATTACATTCCGAAAACGATCCAAGCCAAGCATTCATGTCTTGGTGGTCATCATTTGGTATCTAGATTCATTGACTATTTTCAAGTTGTTGTTTCAAATGAAGTCATGGATGACACCAATGCAAGCAACAGTCAAATTAAGGAAAAGCATCTTACGAAGCTTGGTATGGTTAAAACACCCTATGGCTGGCAAATGGCTGGACAACCTGTGCCATTAAATGAGGAAGAAGGAGAAGAAGAAGGCAATGAGGAAGAAGGAAATCAATTGGGGGAAGCTGAAGAAGCTCAAGAAGAACCTGCATCGTCTGAACCGCACTATTCACCATTTGAATCTCTAATGATTCAGAAAATGGATGCTTTGTTTTCACTCCATCATGAACAAAGGGATGAAGTGAATACATCCCTTGAAGAACTTAAAACTAGGATGAAAAACATAGAGGACAAGATCTTTAGGGATGAATCCAGGATGGATTAAGTCTTGTCTTAGCCTGTTTTAAATTTTGTTTTAGTTTATTTTGGTATGTTCTAGTCTGTTTTGCTTGTTTTGTTATGTGTTGATTATGTTAATTTCAATTTCACTTCTATTTGTATTTCCCTTGACATATTAATGAAAGCATTTCCTTTTCAATTCTTTTCTATCCCTGTCTTTTTTTATTTGATATGCCAATTAGGGGGAGTAAAAAAAATGAATGAATTTTGATATATGGAATTGAATTGATAAATGAATGGATTGATAAAAAGGAATATGATATGTTATGATCATAAAAGAAATAGGATCTTTAAGTCAGGGGGAGTAGGAGCAAAAGAATGATTAATGAATTGATTATATGAATCATGATATTTTGTAAAAACATCAAGTCTATTTAACACTTGATCTTTGCAATTGTTGAGAAAACTTTTCAAGTTAACAATTTCTTCCTAAAGAAGCATGTTTCATCAATTGAGTATTTGGCATGCTTAAATAAAAAAAGGGGGAGATTGTTAGAAATGAAGAAGATCATGAAGAATCAAGTTGAGGAAGATCATGAAGAATCAAGTTAAGGAAGATTACAAGTTTTGATTTTACATGCCCACTCAAATTGATGCATATGTATTTGTTCAAGCTTGGTTCAAGAAGTTAAAGTCTCTTATTCCTCACTTAGTTTGATTAAGTCATGCATTCATTCATTCATTCATTCATTAAAATCATGATTAAGTCATATGGAATTAGTAATCATTTGGTATAACATAAAAGCAATAAGGTTTTCATAAAAACTATTTTTTCACTGTTTTAATCGATTACCAATATGATATAATCGATTAAATGCATATAGACAAAACTTCATATTGTCTTATGAACACGTTAATCGATTACCAATACTTTGTGATCGATTAAATTAGTCTGACTATGTTAAGTAGTTCTTTGATAATCGATTACTTCATGGAATAATCGATTATCTGTGTATCTGCATAATTCTCACAAGCATTTTTATCTGGTTTAATTGATTACCAGATTGTTGTAATCGATTAAATATGCATTGATGAGTTTTTCATACTTCCTATGATAATCGATTATTTGTGACATTAATCGATTACAATAGTGTATCAGAAAATCCTGACTTCCTGGAATAATTGATTACAAGGCATATTAAAACAGAAATTCAAAATAGATTCAAGAATCATGGAGATTTTCATTTGTTGAGTCATCTACTCCATGTGAAGTTTATGTTCAAGCATTTTGGTCAAAGATTTCACCAAGAAAGATCATGGCATTCATTCTCAGTCTGGTTTGATCATTTAATTTCGTTCATTGCATTGAGGAAATTGAGGTGATATCTTTCTTGAATCAATTGCTTGATTGTTTTGATTAAAATTGTTTGTTTTGTTGTTGGTTGTTCATATAACAAATTGTGATCTTTAAAGCTTTGCTAGATAGGTTTCTAGTGGTTAGAACAGAGATGGATCTCTGATTCTTAGATCTTTTGAAAAGTCTATAGGTTCAGATTTTGAATTTTACCTAGGTAGGGTAAGAGAGATTTTTGTAAGCTTGTAAAGATATTATATTTGTTATAGTGGAAACTCTAATCAAGGCTGATTAGAAGTAAAACTGGATGTAGCCTCCAGGGTTGAGAGGTGAACCAGTATAAATCTTGTGTGTGATTGTATATTTCTGTTCATATTCATATTGTTCTTGAAGTATTTGTTAGATATGATGAAGAATATGTTGAGGAAGATCACAAAGAATCAAGTCTAGATAATCATAAGTTTTGATTTTACATGCCCAACCAAATTGATGGCATATGTATTTTGTTCAAAAGCTTGGTTCAAGAAAGATAAAATCTCTTATTCCTCACATAGGCTGATTAAGTCATGCATACATTCATTCATTAATTCATGATTAAGTCACATAAAACACATGAATCATTTGGCATGACATTAAAGCATTGAAGTTTTCACAAAAAGTGTTTTTCACTATTTTAATCGATTACTGATCATATTTAATCGATTAATTGCATGTACAGAACTGCATATTATCATATGAACACTTTAATCGATTACCAAATTCTTGTAATCGATTATATTAGGCTGACTATGTTAAGTCGTTCTGTGATAATCGATTACTTGACGGATTAATCGATTATATGTGCATCTGTATAATTTTCAGAAGAAATTTTATCTAGTTTAATCGATTACCAGATTGTTGTAATCGATTAAATATGCATTGATGAGTTTTTAACACTTCCTGTGATAATCGATTATTTGAGCGTTAATCGATTACATCAGTGTTTCAGAAAATCTAGATCTCCTGGAATAATCGATTACGACATGAGTTAATCGATTATTTGTTCTTGAGAATTTTTTCATATTTCAGATGAACACTTTAATCGATTATTTTGGAACTTTAATCGATTACACTAGTTAAAATAATCGATTACACTTACGGAATAATCGATTACAGGCAGTTAATTCTGTTTTTTATAAATAGATGTAGCTCATTAAGTGAAATAAGATTTTATGAGTTTTCGAAAAAAAGCCTTGTAAACACTCTCTGGAGATTTCAAAAGCACCAAGGCACATTAGAAACATTCATTCATAATAGTTTCAAGAATCATGAAGAATCTCATTTGTTGAGTCACATATTTCATGAGAAGCTTGTGTTGAAGCACTATTTGTCAAAAGATTTCATCAAGAAAGATCATGACATTCATTCTCAGTCTAGTTTGATCATTTAAATTCGTTCATTTCACTGAGGATATTCAGGTGATATCTTTCTTGAATCAATTTCATTGTTGTATTGTTTAGAAATTGATTGTTTTGTTGTTGTTTGTTCATATAACAATTTGTGTATCTTTAAAGCATTGCTAGATAGGTTTCTAGTGGGTAGAACAGAGAGGGGATCTCTGGTTCTTAGATCTTTTGAGAAGTCTATAGGTTTAGATTTTGAATTTTACCTAGGTTGGGTAAAAGAGATCTGTGTCTGCTTGTAAAGATATTCATTTTGTTATAGTGGAAACTCTAATCAAGGCTGATTAGAAGTAAAACTGGATGTAGCCTCCGGGGTTGAGAGATGAACCAGTATAAATCTTGTGTGTAATTGTATTTTTCTGTTCATATTCATATTGTTCTTGAAGTATTATATTTGTTTACATCAGAAGATTGGTTGAAGCTCAAGAGTGGGTTGATTGAGATAAAAATTTGATTTCAAAAGATAGATTTCTTAATTGGTTAAGATACGATCCTTCTTTCAAAGTCTTCCGCTGTGTTCAAAATTTGTTTTAAACTTTAAAAACTCTGAGGTAAAACCAATTCACCCCCCCTCTTGGTTATTTGCATAAGTCTTCATTCTATTTTCAGTATTATGTTTGTTCATATCACAAGAATGGTTATAGCTTAAGAGTGGTTTGATTGAGACAAAGGTTGTTTTTAAAAGTTTGATTTCTTAATTGGTTTAAGATACGATCCTTCTTTCAAAGACTTCCGCTGTGTTTGAAATTTGTTTTAAATTTTAAAAACTCTGAGGTAAAAGCAACTCACCCCCCTTTCGGTTATTTGCATAAGTGTTCATTGTATTTTCACATGATTCAATCTTGCTATCATCTGAAACATTAGACGCAAACTTCACAAAATATGTTCTAATAGCGCATAAGACATGTAATACCTTGAATTTTAAGCATAGGATTAAGCTTGAGGTTAAGAACCACAATTATGCATTAGAATCCCTTAAAGGAAGCTTAAGGGAAGCATTAGACAGTTTCGACCATCTCGCGCGATCCGCGTGGAGTCTTGCGCGATTCGCGCGGGAGGCTTGAATCAGGGTAATGCTTTCGGCCTTCTCACGCTATCAGCGTGGATATGGCGCTAACCGCGTGAGTTGTTCGAACATATGGCGCGATTAGCGTGGCTATGGCGCGATTAGCGCGGGAAGCTTGAATCAGGCCAATCCTTGCGGCCATTTCACGCGATCCGCGTGGGTATGGCGCTACTCGAGTGGGTGGTTCGAATCTGTGGCGCGATCCGCGCAGAACCTGGCGAGAACTGCGCGGGACTTTCGGGCCAGTTTTATAAATAGCTCATTTTGGACGAAAACTGAAGGAGAAAGAGAGGAAGAGAGAGAGAACAACCATTGATGAACTTTGGAGCTTCATATCTTCTCCATTTCTCATCTAAACACCTCCGACCCAACTGAGAAAGTGTTCAGAGCTTCGAGATAAGCTAGAGACCCAGCTTTATTCTCGACAAGAAGCGGTAAACGGCGAGATCGAGATTTCTAAGGGAGTCCTTGGAATCGAAGAACCAGAGGTGAAGGAGGCTTTGATTGAGTGATCTACCTTAGGGAAAGTGATTCCCTGGTGTGTCTGGACTACACAGAGGTAAGAAACTCGAGCCTTAGCCGTTGGTTCTGTGTTTGGGTTTTGGTTGAATTTTGAGTACCTTGAGAGGTGTTTTTGGAGGTGTTAGAGCCGTTATTAGGCTTGGACTCTGTAGAGTTTTGTGTTCAGAGGGTTATTCTGATGAAGTTAGAGCCTTGAATCATCATTATTGATGAAGTTTGATTTTGGCTCTGAGTATGTATGAGCAGAGGTAAAAGGCTGATTATTTGGCTAGTATGAACCTTAGAGCAGTTGACAAAGTTGCTCACGAGATAGTATAGATGTTGTTTGTGAGCTGAAATTGGTGATAATAAGAGGTTTGGAATTGATCTGGATAAGCAGGGATATGCTTTGATCAGAGTCTTAGAAGAGACTCTGGAGCCTTGTGTAGGCTGAGTAGGATCCTTCTAAGGGTCTGAGAATCACTTGTGAAGTGATTGTTATGGGTTATGTGGAAGGAGTTGTAGTTTCCTTTCGATCTAACGGCTTAGGACCGTTACTAATACATTGTGTATTTGTTTTATGTAGGACGTGAGCTTGATAGTTCTAGTGGTGGTGACCACGAGGTTGGGAGAGCCGGTATTTTGTCTAGAGCAGGTAAGCTCTTGGTTCTTGCATGTGCGTCCTTTACTGTGTTCCACCATAATCCTAATAGGGCGATGGTTGCGTTGTGATGATGTGCATGTATATGGAAATTGTATGTTGTGTGATTGACTATTGAACTGTGTGCTGTACCCTGTGAAAGGGCAATTGATGTGAATTGTTATGGAATGCTTGATCTGTGAGCTGCACCCTGAGATGGGTGGTTGATATGTGTGGCTATGAATTGTCTAGCTTATGACCTGCATGGTTGATTGTTGAATCCTATGGTAGTAGGATAGATGACATGAGATTGGGTAAGACCTGATGTGAAATGTTCCTGTGACATAGACGTAGCCTCCCGAATGGAGATGTTCCTATATCTACAGATGTAGCCTCCTCAGGCAATTGTATTGAGATAGGTTATGAGATGTTCCTGCGATATAGATGTAGCTTCCTGGTTGGAGATGTTCCTATATCTGCAGATGTAGCCTCATTATAAAGAGATGTTCCCGTTATATGGATGTAGCCTCCAAGCGGAGATGTTCCTATATATACGGATGTAGCCTCTGATAGATGTATTGAGATCCTGCCATGAGATGTTCCTAGTATATAGATGTAGCCTCCCTGGGCGGAGATGTTCCTATATACATAGATGTAGCCTCTGCAGGATAGTGTTAGATATGATGATGGCTGTATGCCATGAGGATGGCCTGATTGTGGTCAGGTAGATGTGCCCTGATGGTCTATGATGATTGAGTGAGTGATTCACTAATGTTGGTATGATTGTTTTGATATACTATTTTCATGTATATGTATAAAAGTGAACCAGGGGAAGGAAATACCTTCAAGGGCCCTGAGTTTACTGGGATTTTATATCTCACCCCTGGTGTGGGGCTTATGTTTTGTAGGTGATTCCTCAGGAGGAGCTGATAGATCCCCCAAGGCAAGAAGCCTGTGCAGGGATAGCTGTGTTTTGAAACATTAGGCATAGACGACTTGAGCATGTGGCTCTGATGTTTTGTATTTGCCTTTGGTTTTGTTTTGTACCCTGAGGGGAGATTTTATTTGTACAATTTTGTACTTAAACACAGATTCTATGTATATTCACCATATTATAATGTACAGTGTTTATGATAGTGACCTTTGATGACGTCACTTTTAGTTTATGCTTCCAAACTGCTTAAACTCTGATGATTATATGTGTGTTTGTTGATTAATGTTTAGTAATGACCCTAATGATTGAATGGGGCGTTACAAGACACAACTTTTAACCTTTGTATTTGTTTACATCTAGTTTAAATAATTAAGGGTCCTGATTTATCTTAAGACACAAATGACTTTTGACTAACAATTACCTCCTCCAAAAGGTAACCATGGGGTTGAGTTCACACAAAGAACTCCCCACTTACCAATCAATCTTTACACAAAATTGAGAGGAAGAGGAGAGAATGACAAGTGATCTTGAGCTCTTGAAATCTCGGCACTAATAAGCAAGAAAATGGAGTTGAATTTCTCTTCTCCTTGTCCTCCTATGGCTCATGGCTAGACCAGCAACAATGGAGGAAGAGATCAATTTTGTTTCTCTTAGGGTGAGTGTGAGGTGAATGAATGATAAAGAAGGGAGATAATGGGAGTGGTGTGCAGGTCACAAAGTGAGTGCAGTGTGATTTTAAGGGAGGGTGGTGTGTGGCTGATGGACTCCTAAACTGAATCAAGTCCTGAAATTGAAATCAAAACAAGGTATTACATAGCACAATGACAATACTAACACAAATTGACAAGCATCAAAGCTAGAAATTAGGAAAAACTATGAAGAACATGAATTCACAAGTAAACTTGAAGAAAACCTAGGGTTTTTGTAACACAACACTTAACAAAGCTACAACACTAAGAATCACAAGAAAACATCAAGAAACAAGGAATTACTAAGGATTTTCGTTTTTGACTCTACTGCAGAATTTTACCTTTGAAGAATTCCAAAACTGAAATTGAAGAAGAATTCCACAAGGTTTAAGCTCTAGATACCAAATGATGGACTGCTAAACTGAATCAAGTCCTGTTTTCCCCGAACTTCCTTGCTATGGAATCAATTCTTCAATGGAAAGAAAAACAGAGTATGTAATGCTTTGTTTTGGACAACATTTTAGGTTTTGTGATTTAAGAATTGGAACAATGGAAGAAGATTAGAAGTGGATTTGGATTGACACCATGGAATAGGAATTTCGATAAGTCTTGCAAAAATCACCACAATAGCTCAGAAGCTATTGATAAGAAACAAGAAGTTCTTCACTAAGAACAAGGGAGAATAACTCTCAACCTTTCACACACAAAGTGCATTTTAATTTCATTCAACCAAAAGTTCTTACAATCTGTTGAAATATAGCTTATATAGGCCACGAAACTATAAGCTAATGAAATGTAAATGCGTCTGTAACACCCCGTAGGCCTCCGACGTGTTATCATTTAAAATATCATATTAGCGTATAAATATCAATTAATTAGTTCAGCGGAAACATAGGATCGTTTTCTTGATACATTATGTATGGAATCACACAACAGAACCCTAAAATCACGCCCCTGCTGATCCAGTTTATCAAAAACAACATAGCAAGACAGATGACAAAGCTTTAGGCAGAGTAACATCAATATAAACATACACATGTACTCAGGGAAAGTCTCATATACATATATCCAGGTACTGTACAATATATATACATCACAGGTTCACACCACACACGGTGCTACAAAAGAATATCGTCCCTCAGAAGGGGTATACAGAACTAAAACAAAACAAAACAGAGCCTTCATGCTCTCTGAGCTGCTCCTCAGCCTAGCAGTCTAGTCTCTGATGGGCCTCTTGCCCTGAGACTGCTCTTTTCTTCCTGATGGTTCACCTGAAACCACATAAACCCCACACGGGGTGAGATAACATATCTCAGTAAGCTCAGGATCCATGGAGGAATCTCCTCCATCCTGGCCCATTATCATAATACATATGCACAAATATCACAATCAAATGGCGCACTGGCCTAGCCCTCTGGCTTTCTCAATCACACAGCATATCATACAAGGTGACTAAACATCTCAGAGCAGGAGGAAACCATCTCCTGTAATCAAGTCACCAAATAGGAGGAAACCCTCTCCTATATCCATCACAAAGCAGGAGGAAACCATCTCCTGGAATGGGAGGAAACCATCTCCCAGTGTGAGGCCGGAACTCA
>PYAF01002559.1:178127-190123 GCA_007407185.1 Glycine tomentella
ATAAGTTCCAAAGAAAGCTTGAAGAATCAATTTGAATTATGTAAAAGGAAGCTTATGATCTGATAATTCATTTAAGCATGTCATGCATGGTTCATTCATCTAGGATTGTTAGGATTAATTGATTAAGTAAAAGCAATTCATTAGAAAGGCACTTAAGAAGCAATGTTTTTGGAAAAATAAAGTTGCATTATTAATAATCAATTACAAGGCCAATAGCATCGATTATTTTGTTCTTCGTGCCCTTTAGAAAACAAATCATGATCATTGTAATCGATTACATATTGGTTTAATCGATTACTCAGGCTTTTTATAAGACGAAACTCTCTGTCTTAATCGATTACATGCCTATACATGCATACTTGGAAAAATCATAACGCTCTGTCTTAATCGATTACACATCGTAATAATCGATTACAAAGCTCATTTAGAAAAACATGTCTGATTGGTTTAATCGATTACTTCACGGAATAATCGATTATATTGTTCATAGCTCAAACCCAGAAATTTTTAGGAGCATTTTAATCGATTATAGTCTTGGATTAATCGATTACAAATGAGAAATAATCGATTACAGGAGCATGTTTAATCGATTATTTTCAGTTAGAAAGCTGTTATAAATAGAACCCACTTCTCTGAAGTTTGTAACTTTTGATAATTTGTATTCTGGGCTTTCACAAATGTTCAAGAGCTTTCATTAGTGAGTTTTCTGAGTTTCTAAACACATAGGCTTCACAAATTCATGATTGTTTGATTCAAGAGTGTGAAGCATCATTGATCATCAAAGCATAAGGAAAGGAATGCATTAAGCTGAGTAATCTGTCATTCAACTTGGTGAATCATTCATGTGCATGAGTTCTTGGATTATCAGGTGATAGCTTTCCTTATTCTTTGAAGGTGTAAACTGTTCTTTGAATTTTCTGTAAAGATTAGTCTATTGTAAATGAGTTTCTTGCAAGGTTAGAGATAGTGTTTCTCTAAGGACAGCTGAGTAGTGTTCTCAGTGTGGGTTTTTGTCTCTAAGGGTCTAATAGGGTTTTAGACTTCTGAACTTTATCTAGGGTTGATAAAGAGAGGCTTGTATTTGCTTGTAAGAATATTTTTACAATAGTGGAACTCTACTCTAGTGTTGAGTGGAAGAACTGGATGTAGCTTCATAGTGTTTGAAGTGAACCAGCATAAAAATCTGTGGCTAATCTTTTATCTTTAAGTTCTAATAGCTATCCTTGGGATCTTGAAGTTTGCATCCAGAAACGATCCAATCCAAGCGTTCATGCCTTGGTCATCATCATGTGGTAATTAGAGCTTGAATCCGAAGAGCAATTCGAAAAGATTTCTATCAATTTAGGTGCAGTTTTCATTTTTATTTTTTATTTTTTCCAAAAAAATTAGAAAACGACATTCCTTTGATTCTTGCTTGTTTGTGTTTAGTTGTGTTTCTTGTGTGTTTTTTCTTAAATCTCAATTGTTTAAAAAAAAATTCTTTCTTTTTGGAATGACATATTTACAGAATCCACATGAATAGGACCAAACATTATTTTGTGGTATTTATATAAGATTATCTTACATTTGCCTTCAATTACCCTATCTTTTTGTTGAATTCAAAGTTGTTTTGAATATGGGTTGTTCTTCATGTTCTTCGTGTTCTTCATGAAACTCATAGCACTCCTGGAAAATTTTTTAGTTTGATTTTTAAAATTTTGTTTGGAGAATATTGGGGTGTTTGTGCAAATATTAAAAGTTTATGGTCCTAAAAGAGCAAATATAAAGGACCAAAGAGCAAATATTCTAAAGTACTTTGGGGTTAAAATGAAAATATAAAAATATGAGGACCCAAATGTAAAAAAATGAAAAAAAAAGTTACAGTCAATATTTAACAACCTTCTCTCTATTAGTGTGTGCTTACTGTTTCTTTTCAGTACTTTCTTTTTGCATAAATTGCAGTGGTTTATAGTTAGTCTATTTTTTTATTTTTATTTTTTTCCTAATTGTCTTTTTTTGGCATTCCTTTTGAGTTATACTTTCTTTTTGAACTTTTATTGCTTGTCTTCTAAATTTCCAAGGTTTTGTTTTAGAGTTTTCTTTCTTCTTTGACCTCTTAAGTTGAGTTTGGATTTGTTTCATCTTTGACTTTGGTTACTCCTTGAATTGAAATCTTTGGTTGATGATTTTAAGGGTTGAAGAAGAGTTAGTGAGTGGAAAAAGACAAGAGTGAACCTTATAGAAAAAGTCTTACAAGAGTGAAACACGAGTGTTGAAGAGTGTAAACACTTAGTGAGTGGTAAGATCCAATATTTGTTTGTTTAACTAACATTTTCTTGTAGCAATGATGTCCTAAAGTGATAGTGATCCACCTTCCCCTAGATCCGCTAAGCTAATGGCTTCATTGGCTAAGCAAATGGATAAGTTACAAAGAAATGTTGAAAGGAGGATGTAAGACAGATTTAATGAGATACAAAGAAGTACTTAAGAGTTGAATGGGAGAATGGAAGACATGGAGAAAAAGAGACATCATAGGTCACCTCATTATTCTCAAGGAAGTGATGATGGCTATGAAGATGGTAGAAGAGATAGGCATAAGAGGAATAGGGATGAAATGGAAGATGTGAAGGTCAAAATTCCCAAGTTCCTAGGTACTTATGACCCAGAGGCTTACCCTGATTAGGAGATGAAAGTCGACCAAGTTTTCGATTGTCACAATTTTAGTGAAGAAAAGAAAATGAAGTTGGCTAGCTTAGAATTTGAAGGATATGTCATGACGTGTGGAATCAAGTGCAAATGGAGAGAGAAAGATTGAGAAGACATAGACCGGACACGTGGGAGATAATGAAGAGAATCATGAGGGAGAGATTTATCCTACCTCAATATATAAGGGAAATGCATAACAAGTTACAAAGACTCTATCAAGAAAGTAAAAGTGTTGAATTTATTACAAGGAAATGGAGATTTCTTTGATAAGAGCAAACATTGAAGAGACTAATGAGGCTACAATGGATAGATATTTGAATGGTTTAAATAGAGACATTCAAGATTTTGTAGAGCTTTAAAGCTACAACACCCTGGATGAACTTACACATAGGGTGGTGAAAGTGGAGCAACAACTAAAGAGAAAGCAAGCCTACAAAAAGCCTTCATATGGTTATTCATCTTGGAAGGATAAGGACACTTCCAAGAAGGAGGATTCTTCTTCACAACATATTGAGAGGAAGTCTTCAAGAGGTAATCCTACTTCTCCTACTCATTCCCTTTCCAATAAATATAGTTCAACTAAATGTTTTAAGTGTTTGGGTAAGGGTCATATTGTATCCAAATGTCCAAACAAAAGGACCATGATTGTGTTGGAGAATGGAGAGGTGGATTGTGAGTCATCTAAAAACTTTCATAGTTCCTCTAGTGAAGGGGAGGATGATGGTTTTCTTCAACTAGAAGAGGGAGATCTTTTGATGGTAAGAAGAATCATGGGAAGCTTGTGCAAAGATCGAGATGATACACAAAGAGAAAACATTTTTCATTCTAGATGCTTGGTGAATTGAAAGGTTTGTTCTCTTATCATTGATGGAGGAAGTTGTACCAATGTTGCAAGCACTAGATTAGTGGAGATGCTTGGTTTAAAAACTACCCCTCATCCTAAGCCTTATAAATTGCAATGGCTGAGTAACAATGGTGAGTTGGTTGTGGATAAGCAAGTGTTGCTTACATTCTCCATTGGAAAATATGTTGATGAAGTGCTTTGTGATATGGTTCCCATGGAAGCTGGCCATGTTTTGCTTGGTAGACTGTGGCAATATGATCTAGATGTTATCCACAATGGGGTAACCAAGCGATATTCTTTCTTACATAAAGGTAAAAAAGTAGTTCTCTCACCTTTATTTCCAAGTAAGGTGTGTGAGGATCAAATAAAAATGAGATTGAAAAGAGAAAATAAAATAAAATCAAAGAAGAAAAGAGTCCTTTGAGAGAGAAAAACCGAAAAGAAATAAATGGCAAAAACAGTGAAAACAAAGAACAAAAGAAAATAGAAAAAAAACGTGAAAAAAATTAGTGATGAAAGAGAGTTTGTTCATCAAACCTAAGGAGGTAAAAAGAATAATGCTAGCTAGACAACAAATGTATTTACTCATTCCAAATTATATGTGCTTGTCTTCTAGTGCCCTTGAGTTGCCTCAAGGTTTTGATACACTTTTAAAGGAGTTTGAGGATGTCTTTCCACAAGACATTCCCATGGCTTTCCTCCTTTAAGAGAAATTGAGAATCAATTTGGTCTTGTTCTGAGAGCTTCACTTCCTCATAAGGCTGCCTATAGGAGTAATCCGGAAGAGACCAAGGAGATTCAAAAGCAGGTTGAATAGTTGATGCAAAAAGGATGGGTGAAGGAAAACTTAAGCTCATGTGCAATGTCGGTCATCATAGTCACCAAGAAAGATAGCACGTGGAGGATGTGCGCGGATTGTAGACCTATCAACAACATCATCGTAAGGTATCGACATCCTAATCCAAGACTTGATGATAGGGTAACTAACTCTACCACTTATTTTTCTCCTTTTGAGGTCGTTAATGGTTTTAACTCATCACCCTGTTGATTTGATCTCCTTGCCTAATGATTCTTCTATTTTGAGTAAGAATGGGCTTTCTAGAGCCACTTTTGTTAGGAATCTCCATGGAAGGATGCAAAACCAAATTGAGAGGAAGATGGAGCAATATGCACGACATGCCAACAATGGGAGAAAGACCATGGTATTTGATCCCGGAGATTGGGTTTGGGTACATCTAAGGAAGGATAGGTTTCCTTTCCAAAGGAAATCTGAACTCCAACCAAGGGGTGATGGTCCTTTCAAGATCCTTGAGAGGATTAATGACAATGCTTACAGGATTGACTTGCCAAGTGAGTATGGGGTGAGTTCTAGTTATAATGTCGCTGATCTTTCTTCTTATGATATAGGTGTTTTGAATGCAAATCCTGGGGCAAATTCTTTTCAAGCAGAAGGGGATGATAAAGGACTATCCAAAGAGCATGAAGTACTAGAAGCACTCCATGAATTGAAGGGCCTCAATATGGACTGAAATAGGCCCAAACTATGTTTTTAGGTTTTATTTTCTTGTTTATTTGTGTAATGGGCCTCAATGTGGACTGAAATAGGCCCAAACTATGTGTTTTTAGGTTTTATTAGAGGTTTCGCTCTATAAGTACTCAGATATTGCTATTTTTTGGACAACTTTTTATTAATGAAATTAAGCATTTGCTTGAATTAAGAGCTTAACCTTTTCTTGGTTCTTGTCGATTCTTATCAAGGAAGCTTTCCTTTGTGTGAATCCTCCTCAAACTTGTTGGTCCAATATGGATCGGCGTTATTTATTACCATCTTTTTAATCTTTCCCACCTTTTATCTTTAAGTTCTAATAACTATCCCTGGGGTCTTAAAATTTGCGTCCAGAAATGATCCAATCCAATCGTTTATGCTTTGGTCGTCCTCAATAGCCTACACCAATTGGTGGACATCGGTTCAACAAAAAATGTTTCCTAAAACCAATGAGGAATATCTAAATCATTTGAATATGCCTATCCTAATTGAATTTCCTTAGCCAAAACCTAAATCGACAACACCTCTTGCTAATCATTCACACAGATCGATACCTTTCACTCTTTCTACAGAGAATATAATCAATTCCTTCTCTTTCCAAGCCAAAACGAAGAAAAATGATCACCTTTGAGGATGAAGAAGATGATGATGAAGGGGTATCCTATATCCTTGTCTTTCTATCAACTACCTTTTTAATGACTCAACTCTTTGTACATATTTAGTTTTAGGAAAATATCCACATTGATGCAGTTAAGCTTGATGTCAAAGAAAAAAAAAAGAGAAGAATAATGATTTCATGCATAATCCTCCTTTTGTCGATTATGAGGCTAGCAATGAGTCCATACTTTCCCCTCACATTCATGTTTCAGTTGCACCAATTTTACATATTCCTCCTTCACCTTCGATGACAATGACTCCCTCTCATTAAGCTATCCTTGATATTTCTGATGAACATGTAGTTCAATACTTCATGTCGCCACCTACTATCTATCCATGCTGATTGGCACTTCACCAATCTAAGCCCACTGGGATCGCATCAAACAAGCTTTGGAACAAGGGAACTGCTAAGTGTAACTCCCCTGATTGTCAACTCCTCAATGACTCTCACACTATGACACTTCACATGGTGACACTTCACTCAACATCCTTATTGGTCAGAACCCTTTGTACGTAGCCCTTTCTGAGACCTCGAAAACCAGCTCTGACATCGCTCTGTTACTCTCAAGATCATTGACTGTCCTCACAAACCTACACAAGACTTTTTAGTTTGCTTTATCCTCACTCACATGCTTTCTGGGAAACCTCCCAGAAGGTCATCCATCCTATAACTACTCCAAGTCAAGCACGCTTAACTGTGGAGTTCTTAAGTGATGAGTCACCAAAAAGTAGATGTGTCTTGTTGGTATAAGTAGTACTAATTAATTCCTTGAAGTCATCCTCAACTGTACGTCCCATACCTACACAGCCTCTAGATCCCTCTCATTCTAGTGTGATTCATTTGAGGTGTTACATTAAAAAATTATCAATTCGTCCATTCTGAAGATGAAGTCTAGACTTTCAAGATGTCTCTTTTGAAAATCCTATATTTTAGAAAACATAGGATTCACTACTCAGTTTGATCCCATATTTTAGAAAACATAGAGAACATCCTAAGTTTTAAAATGAATGGTTAAACACCTTGTTTGGTTAAGTACAGAGACATATATAGAATTTTAAAAACATACCAAAATTCAGCTCAAAGCCATTCGAGCTTCAACACCAATACTCACCAAAAGCTTAGTCCTACACCTACCTTGATGTTACTTGAACTCTTTCATTCATTTCTTGAAGCAAAGTTGTATAACAGATCTTCAAGAAAACAATATATTAAACTTTTACATACCATCAAGCTTAAGACTAAGATACACCAAAATATCATTCAAATAATCTCAAGAATCAAGTGATAAATAAACCTAAATCTACACCTACCTCGAGCTTCCTTGGCACTTTATTCTTAACTTGAGCTTGAATCAATAGATCTCCTTGCTTTTTAAAGATCACGACTGGAACGTACCTCTAAGGTGAAAATACAATGAACACTTATGCAAATAACCAAGAGGGAGGTGAATTGGTTTTCCTCAGAGTTTTTACAATTTCCTTTCAAAATTTATAACAGCGGAAGATTTTCAATAAGCTCGTATCTTTCAAAACCAATTAGAAAAATAATTTTTCTTCACCAATCAAATCACTCTTGTGTTGTAACCAAGTTTGTGTAATGAACAAATTATATACCTCAAGAATATAATGAAATACAAACTTAGATCTTAAAACACACAAGATTTATACTGGTTCACCTCTCAACCCTGGAGGCTACATCCAGTTTTCTTCCAACCAAATCTTGGTTAGAGTTCCACTATAACAAATATATGTTCTTTACAAGCTTACAACTGATCTCTCTTACCCACCCTAGGTAAAATTTAAAATCTATACCCTATAGACTTTTCAAAAGACCAAGAACCAGAGATCCCCTCTCTGTTCTTCCCTCTAGAAAACCTTTCTAGAAAAAGCTTTAAAGAATACAAATGTTATATGGAATTACAACACAATAACAAAACAAATATCAATCAAACAATTTCTATTTATAAAAAAAACAGACTTAACTAACTGTAATCGATTAATTCGTCACTGTAATCGATTATTTTAACCAGATAATCAATTAAAGTGTTCATCAGGAATCTGGAAATTTGTCACGAACAAAATAATCGATTAAGTCATCTTGTAATCGATTATTCCAGATGAACTCAGTTTTCTAATACACACATGTAATCGATTAAGTTCTCATTTAATTGATTAACACAGACCATGTCAAAAACTTATCAATGAAAATAATAGGAATACTTCACAAAAACCAAGAGGGGGGTGAACTGGTTGAACCTTGGTATTTTAAAATCAATTTCAAATCAGAGTTTTCAGGATCTTTATCACTTTTAAAACCAAGAAACCTTTTACTCAATCAAATAGCTCAGTCCAAGAATTCAATAGATCAAAACCAAACTTGTTGTGCAATGAATATGATTCAAAGAATAAAAGACAAATAATAAGATGAGAAATAGAAATAAGAACAAACACAATTTATACAGGTTCACTTCAAATCATGAAGTTACACCCAGTTTCTTCCAACCAACACTAGGTTAGAGTTCCACTATTATAAAAATATTCTTACAAGCATATCCCCTTTATCAACCCTAGACAAAGTACAGAAATCTAAAACCCTATTAGAAATCTAAGGAGAAAGATCCAGAGAACACTACTCTGATCATTAAGCTAGAGAACCCTTCTCTAGTCCCAAGCTTTAAGAATCAAAATTACAATAGCCAATACAACACAAATTTGTAAACAAAATTACAACCAATCAGTTAAGGAAAGAAAGCACCTGATGATCCAATAAATGATATGTACATGAATGAACAAACCAGGTTGAAATACAAATTTAATCTTAGAACATCTCCTTCCTTAACCTTTTAAAGTATCTTCTTGCTTTAAAGAATCACTCAAAAACCCATAAGTGTTTTAGTGAAAGCAAGAACTCATATAACCCAGAGAAATCACTTAGGACGTGTTTAGAAAGCTTATGTGTGCTCAGAATACGAATTGATCAAGTTACAAAACAAGCTGAGCCAAGGTTCTATTTATAACAAACTTTTGTAACTGTCAGTAATCGATTAAATGCGCCTAATAATCGATTATTTCACTCATGTAATCGATTAAATCAATTTGGTAATCGATTAAAGTGTTCTACAAGACTCTGGACATGAGCAACGAACAAAATAATCGATTATTCCGACTTGTAATCGATTAAGACAGGAAGTTTCATAAACTTGAAATACACTGTGTAATCGATTACGGATTCTTGCAATTGATTAAACCATGAAGCTTTAGAAATCATATTGAACTAAGTAATCGATTACTATATGTGGTAATCGATTAATGCATCAAAGACTAATGTGCATATGTGTATGATGTAATCGATTACTGAATTTGGTAATCGATTAAGACAGGAAAATGGTTTTTATCAATTTCGCCTGTGTACTCGATTACTGCTCTTTAGTAATCAATTCTTCCAGAGAGACTTAAACTCATGTATAACAATGTAATCGATTACTACCTGTTGGTAATCGATTAAAATGTTCGTCAAGGCAGTTTATATGTAAACGAAGGTCAAATAATTGATTAATTCGATAGGTAATCGATTACATTGTTCTTAAAAACTTTTCCCAAGTGAACCAAGAACAAAATAATCGATTAATTTAGTACAAAAACATTTTTCCAAAAACCTTGTGATTCATATAAAATCCTTTAGTTAAATGTTGAAAGCTTAGTTGGATTTTCATGTAAAAAATACTTAGTTGAATGAATGAATGAGTGAATGCATGGATCAATCAGATGGCTTTCCTTTTACATAGAATTCCAAGTCTTCAAGCATGTTTAAAGCTCAAAACAAATCTTGGCAAAGGCTTCCAATCTTCATGAAGCTCCACTTGGAATCAACAATCAATGCACATTTAATCGATTACGAACATCTGGTAATCAATTAAACTAGATGAACATGCTGTGTAAATTTATGCAGAAGCTTATGTAATCGATTATTTCTCAAGATAATCGATTATCACAGAGACTTTCTAATTCTGCGTTAAGCTTATTTAATCGATTATGAACTAGTGGTAATCGATTAAAATGTTCATAAGGCATTTTCCAAAAAACACACATGCTGTAATCGATTATATCACCTATGTAATCGATTAAAGCAGTGAGAAATTGTTTTATAAAATCCCTAGTTGCCTTTATGAATTTCTATTAATTTTCTTACTACCACATGATTAAATCTAATCAAATGAATGTATCAATGCATGAATGACCATAAGCTAATGAATATTATAAGGCTTTATCAACTGAACCAAGCTTAATCAAAAATTACATATGCCATCAAATTGATTGGGCATGTAAAACATCAAAACTCATATGCTTCAAACTTCTTAATTCCTTGGCTTCAGTTTCCTCAATTCTAACACAAGGTCTTCAAGCTACAACCTTTCTCCAAGAACAACTTACTTAGGAGCTAGATCTAGAAGTAGTGAAGAAAGCTAGAACCAAAAGTGTGGTTGACATGGTTTAGTGAAGGAGATGAGAGCTTTGTTTGAGTGAAGAGAGAAAAGAGAGAATTGGCTGTGAGGTTGAGAGAAAGGAAGCTTGGCAACGTGCAATATTTTTTATTCAAAGGGAATATTTATAGAAGCAAAATTGGTTAGGATGGAAGTCCAGTTATACCTTAGTTTAGTTCTAGTTCAACTAAGTAATCATGTCATGTAATCATGCAATATTCCTTCATTAAATGCTAAGATGCATGTGGAAGAGCTTCCTTAAGAGGCTTATCTCTTTTTGTTTCACTTACATGCTACATGTTTTCACTTTTTCCTTTATGCCTTCATGTATACACACACTCACATAAGGCTACACTTAAATTCCTATTGTTTTTGCTAAAAAAATCTCACGTACACAAGCACATGTGGCTGCACCTAGTTTTAGTGTTTATACCACTTGTACTTCATGTGTTTTCCAATTAATATGCTAGCTACTTATGTATCATACATCTAAAATCTTAAGCCTTTGCCCAAAATCCTACACGGTTAGGATTAGTTTCTGTCTTTAAGTTATATAATCATGATACAATATATTCCAAACACTTCTAAACTTGCCACTTGGATCTATTAGCTTCTATCATATCCTTCTTGTATCACACTACCATCACAAGTGTTTCTCATGTGATAATTTTCCTCATCATATCATCACATGGAGGGTGCGGCGCTGATCACGCCAGACCCACTGGAAGCTGACGCTGGGAGCGTCAATGTGGCACCAGGGGCGCCAGAGGTTTTCCAGCCGGCGCGGGTCGCCAGGAAAACTAATTTTCTCTGGAATTTCACGCGGCCAGCGCCAGAGGTGGCGCGGGTAGCGCCACAGGTTTCGAAAGGTTGACGCGGTTAGCGCGGGGTTGGCGCTGTTAGCGCCAGTCCACCGCCATTGTGGCGCGGATGGCGCGGGAGGTGGCGCGGATCGCGCCAGACCTCGGGCAGGCTGAGTATATAAAGGGTAGAACGCGAAAATGGAGGGGGAGAGTGAGTTTTCTTCTTCCTTGGACCTCCAACCTCCATTAATGGTAGTTCCAAGCTTTCTGGGACCTTATATACTAGCCTAAACACTTTCCTGAGACCTATAACCTTGTTAGAACCGATTAGAAAGCTGAAATCCTTCACTTGTTTTCTTGAAAAACCCCTTTTATGTGAGAAGTGGTTCGAAGAAAAGCTCAGAGAACTTGAGTTTGGCGAGGAACCATGGCGTGATTGGGACACAGAAGCTCGAGGAAGCTGTCCTGAGATCTTTTGAGTCACCACTGAGGTAAGAGACTCAAGTTTCTCCGTTTAATTTTATTCTGAGGGGTTCCATGAATAGTGACCCATATGAGTTGGGGCTAGAATTAGCCCAGGGTCCTGCTGAGAAACTTGTTCAGAGCGATGAATAGATGAAGGATTAGCTTTCAATTTTTGATTCTGATGACTTTGAATCTTGGCTCTGTATATGCCTGTGTGACTTGTGTAGAGTCACTTGTTGATGGTTTTCTGATAGGCTAGAGCCTTGATTGTGATGTTCTGAGCCGAGAGGCTAGTGGAGCAGGGCTTTGAGTGGACCTGATGAGAATCCCCTTGCCTTGAAAACAATTTCGGACCAATTCGAGGGTGTAATTCGCGCACCAACAGAACCAGAATCGTATTGTTAACTTTCATGTATTTCTCGGCCTACAGAACTCGGATTGGACTGATTCCAAATCGAGGTGAAAGAGGACTTTCTGAAATGCAATTTAGACACAAAAAACACCGAAAAAGGATA
>PYAF01002559.1:211972-235982 GCA_007407185.1 Glycine tomentella
GGGGGGGGGGGGGGGGGGGGGGGGGGGGACATTCAGGATTTTTTAGAACTTTAAAAGAATGGCTGCAGTATTGTATTGGCAAGGTATGAAGAGGACAATCAGAGATTATGTGGCTGCCTATGACATTTGTCAGAGAAATAAGGCTAGTAATTTGGCACCAGTAGGTTTGCTGCAACCTTTGCCTATTCCTACAAGGGTATGGTCAGATATTGCTATGGATTTCATTGGAGGATTGCCAAGGGCTCAAGGTAAAGACACTATTTTGGTGGTAATTGATAGGTTGACTAAGTATGCTCATTTTTTTCCTCTTAGTCACCCTTACACAGCTAAGGAAGTAGCTGATATTTTCATTGCTGAAGTAGTGAAATTACATGGATTTCCAGCATCCATAGTTTCTGACAGAGATAGGGTGTTCATGAGTTTGTTTTGGAATGAGTCGTTTAGGAGGGTTGAAACTCAATTGAAAATGAACACTGCCTATCACCCTTAGACAGATGGCCAAACTAAGGTGGCTAATAGATGTTTAGAAGCTTATTTGAGGTGTTTGACTGGCAGCAGACCAGAGCAATGGCCAAACCATTTATCTTGGGCTGAATTTTGGTTTAACACCAATTTTAATATTTCAGCTAAGATGTCTCCTCTATTAAATCAAGGGGGCTGATATTCCTTCTAAGCTGGAAGAAATTAATTAGATGAATAACAGCAGAGATGACTTATTGCAGGATTTAAGGAGTAATTTGTTGAAGGCTCAAGATCAAATGAAGAAGTATATTGACAAACATAGGAGGGAGGTGAGTTTTTAGGAGGGGATTGGGTGTTTTTGAAGTTGCAACCTTATATAATGAGATCTTTGGCTAAGAAACTGATAAGAATGGGAGGTGGGGTCAAACATATTATAGGGGGTTTAGATAGTAATATGGCAGTTACTAGGGCAGTTAGTATAACTACGGCTGAATTAGTTATAACTAACTAAGGAGGGAAATTATAAATAGATGAGAGGCAGTGAGGAAAGGGGACCAGAGGGTATTAGGAGGCTGTGATTTCCTCGAAAGATCACGTGTACTTGCGGGGGGATTATTCTCCATATTCAATAAACACCCTATTTTCCATTTTTGCTTGGTCCAGTGTCTATCACTGGTATCAAAGCTCCTTTCTTGGGGCTGTGTGACGTAGATGGCATCACAGAATAGCAGCAAGATGGAAGCGCGACTGGAGACACTGGAACGTGTGATGGAAGAAACTAACGAGGCTAGGGAGCTTGATCGCGAAGTCCTGGAGGCACACAGGGTCGCGATTGAAACCAATCGGGTCGCGATGGAAACCCGATTGGGTGCGATCGAAAATGTGCTGCAGAAACTCGCCACAAGTCTGGAACCGACGGCGATGGAGGAGCGAGTATCGGCGAGAGGGGCGAGGCCTAAGAACCAAGAGAGAGATGAGGCTGGGGCGTGACAGTGGAGGCAGATTGAGATGCCTATCTTTATAGGGGAAGACCCAGTGGGCCGGGTATTGCGTGTAGAGAGTTTCTTCCGGCTGCAAGATGTGAGGGAGGATGAGAAGCTGGAAGCTATATTGGTAGCCATGGACGGAGAAGCACTGGCCTGGTACCGGTGGTGGGAAAATTGGAGCTCGAACCAGTCTTGGGAAGAGTTCAAGGCTGCCTTGGTGCAAAGGTTTCATAGCACCAATTTGGGAAGCCCGTTCCAAACAGTGCAGGAGGATTCTGTACAGGCCTACATTGGGTTTTTTGAGAAGCATGTAGGGGCAGGAAAAGGATTGGGGGAAATCTTTCTAATGGAGGTGTTTGTGAAAGGGCTGAAAGAAGAGATAGGAACAGAAGTTAGGCTACATGAGCCCAGAACACTATTGGACACCATGTTAAAGGCTGGACAGATTGAAGAAAAAAATAGAATTCTGGGGAATTTACCCAGAATAGGGAAATGGAGTCAACCTTTGCAAAGACCTAGTTCTTTAGGTTCAAGAAGTGGTAACTGGCAGCAGGAAAGTAGCAAGGTAATGGAACCCTTGGGGATGGCTAAACCTGGAGGGGAGCCTTGGAATAAAAAGAAAACATTTCATAGGTTGTCTCCTATGGAAGTGAATGAAAAAATGAGGAAGGGGGAGTGTTTTACTTGTAGTGAAAAATATCTCGCCACTCATGTATGTAAAAACAAGCAATTGAGACTAATGATTATGGAGGAAGTGGGGGAAGAGAGTGATGGTAGGGAGCAAGAAGAGGTAGAAGAAGAGGAGGGGGAAGAGTTGCATCAACTCTCATTGCACAGTATTGAAGGATTCACAACCAAGAATTCTCTCAAGTTGTGGGGGTAAATAAAAAGGAAGAAGGTGGTGGTCTTAATTGATTGTGGGGCCACTCACAATTTTATTTCACTGAAATTGGTGGAAGAGTTGGAGGTGACTCCTACACAGCCATATTCTGTTGCAGTGGGCGATGGACACAAAGTGAAATATAAGGGGATGTGTAAAGATTTTAGCAATTGAATTGCAAGGGTTGCAAGTGGTTCAAACTTTTATTTGTTTGAACTAGGGGGTGCTGATGTGGTGCTTGGGGTGGAGTGGTTAGCTGGATTGGGAGAAGTGAAGGCCAATTTTGACAAGCTGACATTGGCTATTAAAGTTCAAGATAAAAAGAATAGTGTTGAAAGCTGAACCTGAGTTGATTAAAACAGCTATCAGTTTGAAGATGATCAAAGGAAGCATGGGGGAGGCTGATCAATGGTGGAGGTTAAGGCAGTAGAGCAAGGAAAAAGGGTAGAGGCAGTGCCTGAATCAGTGAAGCAGATTTTGAAGCTGTTTGAAGGGGTTTTTAAGGAACCCAAGGGACTACCACCCCACAGGGAGAAGGACCATGCTATTAATCTACAACCTGGTAATAAAATCCCTAACATTAGGCCCTATAAATATCCACATTCGCGAAAAGACACCTTTGAAAGCGCTAATTCAATAGCAGTCTTCCAATTAGATAGACTGAATCAATCTTAGTGTGGTTAAGCCTGGCCAGGGTCAGAAGTTGTTCCATCTCAGGTCGCCACACGGGGGCGACATGAATGGGGGTGAAAAAAGGAGCTCCTATCAACTTGTTCCGACCTAGGATTGAAAGGTTAGTAAGAGAGATGTTGATAGCTGGAATTATTAGGGCCTACACTAGTCCTTTTGCTAGCCCTGTAATTTTAGTTAAGAAAAAAGATGGCAGCTGGAGGTTGTGTGTGGATTATAGGCTCCTTAACAAGATTATAGTACCTGATAAGTTTCCTGTACTTGTAATTGAGGAGTTATTGGATGAAATTGGAGGAGCACAGTGGTTTTCTAAATTGGACTTAAGGGTTGGGTACCATCAGATTAGAATGAAGGTTGAAGATGTGCATAAGACAGCCTTTAGAACTCATGAAGGTCATTATGAGTTTTTGGTCATGCCATTTGGTTTGACTAATGCTCCTTTAACCTTCCAAGCATTGATGAATGAAGTTCTCAGGGCATTTTTGAGATAGTTTGTGTTAGTTTTTTTTGATGATATATTGGTGTAGAGCAAGGATGTGGGAGAGCACCAAATGCATCTCAAGGCAGTTTTACAGGTACTGCAACAACAAGAACTGCATGTGAATAAAAAGAAATGTACCTTTGGTCAGAGGTCATTGGAGTATTTGGGTCATTTGATTTTAGGGAAAGGAGTGGAGGCAGACCCTAGTAAGCTGGAAGCAATTAGAAAATGGCCTGTACCTAGAGACATCAAAGGTTTGAGAGGGTTTTTAGGGCTGACAGGGTATTACAGAAGGTTTGTGAACGATTATGGGAAGTGGGCACAGCCACTTAATGCTTTGTTGAAGAATGAGGCTTTTCAATGGACCCTTGAAGCTGATAAGTCATTTGAAAAGCTAAAGGGAGTGATGAGTGAACTACCTGTGTTGATGGTGCCTGATTTTTCTAAACCATTTGTACTGGAAACTAATGCATCAGGATCAGGGTTGGGTGCTGTACTGTTGCAGGAGGGCAGACCTTTGGCTTTCTGGAGCAAGGCTTTATCTGAAAGAGGGTAGCTTAAATCAGTCTATGAAAGGGAGTTGATGGCAGTTGTGTTGGCTGTAAAGAAGTGGAGACATTATTTATTGGGAGGAAAGTTCATCATCAGAACTGACCAGCAGAGTTAAAATTTCTTAATGAGCAAAAGTTGTTGAATGATGAGCAATCTAAATGGGCTGTTAAGCTGATTGGGTACAACTTTGAAATTCAATACAGGCTAGTAAAGAAAATGTGGTGGCTGATGCACTATCAAGGCAGTTTGTTTTTTCTGCAATTTCTATGCTACAAGAGGAAGAGTGGGTTGATTGGGATGATGAACTGAGAGCAGATCAGCAATTGTATGAAATTTATCAGGGTATTCTCACTAAAACAGCTGAGAAACCTGGCTATCCAATTCAGGGAGGCAGGCTTTATTACAAAAACAGGTTGGTTTTACCAAAGAATTCTGCTAGAATTCCTTTACTTTTAAAGGAATTACATGATTCACTGGTAGAGGGGCATTCTGGATTTTTCAGAACCTATAAAAAGATAGCTATAATGTGGTATTTTGGCATGGGATGAAGAAAACTATAAGGGAGTATGTGGCTGAGTGTGAAATATGTCAAAGAATAAGGCTAGTACCTTGTCCCCAATTGGATTGCTTCTGCCCTTACCTATTCCAACCAAGGTATGGACTGATATAATCATGGATTTCATTGGTGGGCTGCCAAAAGCACAAGGAAAAGATACTATATTAGTGGTAGTAGATAGGCTGACCAAGTATGCCCATTTTTTGGCATTGTGTCATCCTTATACAGCCAAGGAAGTGGCTGAGGTGTTCATTCAGGAGGTAGTTAGGCTGCATGGATTCCCTGCCTCTATAGTTTCTGATAGAGATAGGTTATTCATGAGCCTCTTTTGGATGGAACTGTTCAAAAAGGCAGGCACTCAATTGAAGATGAGCTCTGCCTACACCCACAAACAGATGGGCAGACAGAGGTGGTAAATAGATGCTTGGAAGCTTATCTGAGGTGTATGACTGGGACCAGACCTAAACAGTGGCCTGCTCAAAATGCTTGGGCTGAATTCTGGTTCAATACTAACTATAATATCTCTGCCAAAATGTCTCATTTTCAAGCATTATATGGACAACAACCTCCCTTGTTGATAAGAGAAGCTGAAATTCCTTCTAAGCTGGAAGAAGTGAATCAGTTATGCAGGGACAGAGATGTTTTGTTGATAACAGTTGAGGGGCAATTTACTGAAATCTCAGGATCAGATGACGAAGCATGCTAATAAGCATAAGAGGGAGCTGAGTTTTCAGGTGGAGGATTGGGTTTTCCTAAAAATACAGCCTTATAGAATGAAGTCATTGGCAAGAAAACCCAATGAAAAATTGAGTCCTAGATTTTATGGGCTAAATCATTCAAAAAATTGGAGAAGTGGCATACAGATTGGAACTTCCTGCAGGCAGCAAAATTCATCCAGTTTTCCATATTTCATTGCTGAAGGCGTCAGTTAAGGCTACTTGTTCACCTCAACAACTACCAGCGATGTTGGATGAACAGTGGGAACTTCAAATGCAACCAGAAAGGATTTTGCAGAAAAGGATAAATGAAGCTGGAAAACAAGAAGTGTTGATCAAATGGAAGGGATTGCCTCAGCATGAGAATAGTTGGGAGCTAGCTGAGGAATTGAAGACTGTTTTTACTGATTTGGACCTTGGGGACAAGGTCCAGCTTGAAGGAGAGGATATTGATAAGAATGGGAGGTGGGGTCAAACATATTATAGGGGGTTTAGATAGTAATATGGCAGTTACTAAGGCAATTAGTATAACTAAGGCTGAATTAATTATAACTGAGGGAAATTATAAATAGATGAGAGGCAGTGAGGAAAGGGGACCAGAGGGTATTAGGAGGCTGTGATTTCCTCTTTCCATTTTTGCCTGGTCCAGTGTCTATCAGAAACCTAATGAGAAATTGAGTCCTAGGTTTTTTATGGACCTTATAAGGTCATACAAAGAATTGGATAGGTTGCTTATAAGCTGGAACTTCCAGATGGCAGCAAGATCCATCCTGTTTTTCATATTTCTTTGCTCAAGAAATCTATGAAGGATACTTGTTTTTCCCAACCATTGCCTGCAGTTTTGACTGAGAATTGGGAACTGCAATTACAGCTAGAGAGGGTTATACAACACAGGGTATCAGCAGATGGGAAACAAGAGGTGTTGGTCAAATGGAAGGGGTTACCACAGCATGAGAACAGCTTGGAATTAGTTGAGTTGAAGAAGGTTTTTCCTCACCTGGACCTTGAGGACAAGGTCCATCTTGAAGGGGAGGGTATTGATAGGAATAATAGGTGGGGAAAAATATTCACTAGGAGGGTGTAATAAGCAAAGTAGTAGTTGCTGTAGTCAGTATAACTAATGGTTAGTTAGTTATAACTGACTTGGAAGGGAGGGAAGCTTTAAATAGAGGGGAGATAAATGTAAACGGTTGCCAGTTTGGTAGTTGGAGGTTAGTGACCTCGAATCACACTTGTAATTGCTGGAGGATTTGCTCCAATATTCAATGAACACTTTTTCTTCATTCTCTGCCTGAGCCAGTACCTGTCACTCCCACCAATTTCTCAATCTCATCCTTCTGAGGATATTTGTAAGGCCTCAAGTTTGGTATTTTGTTACCAGGTTGCAGATTGATGGCATGATCCCTTTCTCTAAGCGGTGGCTGCCCTTGAGGCTCCTTAAAAACCTCCCCAAACTGCTGCAACAACTGTACCTGTGATTCAGGAACTGTTTCTGCCTTCCCCTCTTCTTCTATGGACTTTAATTCTATCACAAACCCTTGCTCAGCCTCCAACATAGTATATCTGATCAGTTTCCTGCTTATGGCAGCCTTAATCAGTTCAGGTTCAACCCTTAATATTATTTTTCTGTTCTGCACCTTCACAGCTAATGTCAATTTATCAAAATTAGCTTCTATTCCCCCCAATCCTGCTAACCACTCCACTCCTAACACCACATCAGCCCCCCCCCTAATTCAAACAGATAACAAGTTTGCACAACCTGCAATTCTTGCAACTCAATTTGAAGGGATTTACATACCCCTTGGCAGCTCACCTTTGTCCAAATTTCTTTCAGCCCCTTCACAAACACCTCCATTAAGAAAATTTCCCCCAATCCTTTCCCTGCTCCCACATGCTTCTCAAAGAGCCCAATGTATCCCTGCACTGTATCCTCCTGCGTCAAAGCCAACAGAGCTTGAATAGGGCTTCCTAAAAATTCGTGCTTTGAAACCTCTGCACTAAGGCAGTCTTGAATTCTTCCCAATATTGGTGCGAACTCCAAGACTCCCACCATTGGAACCAGGCCAGTGCTTCCCCATCCATGGCCACCAAGATCGCTTCCAGCTTCTCATCCTCCCTCACTGCCTGAAGCCGAAAATACCTCTCAATTCTCGATACCCAGCCCACTGGGTCCTCCCCTGTGAAAATAAGGATTTTGATATGCTTCCATTATCGCACCCCCTCACCATCTCCTTCCCGGTTCTTCCCTTCTGTCCCCCATGTCGAATTCGCTTCCCCCGCTGCGGGCTTCTCCCATGTTGCGGCCAGCTTCTGGAGCAGAACCCAGGCGCGATTCAATCGCTTCCCTATTGGACTCCATGGTTTCTCGATTCTCTTCCACCGCGCGCTCGAGTAACTCCAGTCTTGCCTCCATCTTGTTGTTAGTTTTTGAACCCACTCACTCCTCACAGCCCCAAGATTGGAGCTCTGATACCAATGATATGGACTGGATCAGGCCGAGAAAGAAAGAAAAAACTTTATTGAATTTGGAGAGTAATCTCCTGCAATTACAGTAGTGATTTCAAGGTCACACCCTCCACTTACCAATCAGGTGCCCCTTACAGTTTTCTCTCCTCTATTTATAGCTTCCCTCCCTCTAAGTCTGTTATAACTAACTATCCATTAGTTATACTGACTATAGTAACTGCTAATTTGCTTATTACACCCTCCCAATATATATTTTCCCCCACCTATTACTCCTATCATATACTTGCTGAGATTTCTCTTGGATAAAGTGAGAATCTGTCTCAATATGTGTATGACAAAATTTGTATAGATTTAGTAGTTCTGTAGCCACTGCCAATCTCATCATCACTCACACTTGTAACCGGTTCATTAGTAGTTTGAGCCATAACATAATACTTTGATTTTCTATTTGTCGATCTTGCCACTGCATTTTACTTACCCTTATTTTAATATGGCAAGAATATGTTTCATGTTGCCGTATATTTAAAGTTGGTAATGATGTAGTGTGGTATCTGTTTGGTTACCCTTAATCAATAGGGGAGTTATATTTCTTTGCTGATCAAAAAAAAAAAAAATATGGTCACTAAGCCTAAGTATTTAGAGCACTGAACTTCTTCTGCATCTTTAACATGATCAATTAACATGCTTCAGCAGAATGAAAATGGACAATGTAATGTGTCTGATATTGGAACTGTGAAGATGGAAGTGTAAAGTAGAATAACAATGACGAGGCAAGGATATGCTCAGAGAGAGTGCTGCAGGTTTACCATTGCATTAAAAAGAAGTTATTGCCTGTGGTGTTTCATCTGTTTTTTTGTCTCATCTTGTATTCCTTTTTCTTTAAAGGTGATGAGTGGTGGGACCTCTGTGCTGGACCTCATGTTGAATCTACTGGAAATATCAATAAGAAAGCAGTTGAACTTGAGTCTATTGCTGGTGCATACTGGAGAGGAGATGAAAGGAAGCCAATGTTGCAACGGATATACGGTACTGCATGGGAGAATGAAGAGCAGTTGAAAGCTTACCTTCACTTCAAAGAGGAAGCCAAGCGTCGAGATCACAGGCGCCTAGGGCAAGATCTTGATTTGTTTTCTATACAGGTACAATTAACTGTTCTGTTTATACTTCATATTTTCGGCACATTGATTTTGCTTTCTATTTTTGATTTTATTGATTGAACAGATATTAGGGTTTCTTTTTATTATTCCTAATTTTCTGGGTAAATAATTTTACTATATTCATGCAGGATGATGCTGGTGGGGGTCTAGTTTTCTGGCACCCAAAGGGTGCTATGGTCAGACACCTAATTGAAGATTTCTGGAAAAAAATTCACATGAAACGTGGCTATGATTTACTGTACACACCGCATGTGGCAAAGGCTGAACTTTGGAAGATCAGTGGTCATTTGGATTTCTACAAAGAGAATATGTATGATCAGATGAGCATTGAGGATGAGCTTTATCAGCTTCGGCCAATGAATTGTCCTTATCATATTTTGGTGTATAAAAGCAAGCTTCATTCTTATCGTGATTTCCCTATTAGGGTAGCAGAATTAGGAACTGTTTATAGATATGAACTATCTGGAAGTTTACATGGTCTTTTCCGTGTTAGAGGTTTCACACAGGTTTGTTGTTATACCTAGCTCATCATCTTGTGAACTACTAAGATTTTGTTGGTCCAGTTTATCTTAAAATTTATCCTCAATGTTGACTTCTACTTGGTAGAAAGGGTGCCCTGTCTCACTGGTAAGGTTGTGTACATTTGACTGTCTTGGAGCCCACAATTGTGCAAACCTCATGCACTGGGTCACCTTTTTTTTTTTTCCTTCCCCTTTTTGAATTATGACATGTGTTACCTTAATATACACTATTGTTTAGCCTTCTAGAAATTGCTACATTTGGTTTCTAATTTTTTCTTGCAAATTGGTTGTTAAATTGCTTCTTGTTTGACTTCAATATATCATTTTTACAGGATGACGCACATATATTTTGTTTAGATGACCAGATTAAAGATGAGATCAGGGGTGTCCTAGATCTTACTGAAGAAATACTATTGCAATTTGGTTTTGACAAGTATGAAGTAAATTTATCTACAAGGCCTGAAAAGGCTGTGGGAGACGATGATGTATGGGAAAAAGCTACCTCTGCTTTAGAAGATGCTTTGGATGATAAAGGTTGGACCTATCAAATTGATGATGGAGGAGGTGCGTTTTATGGGCCAAAGATTGATATCAAGATTGAGGATGCTCTTGGTAGGAAGTGGCAATGCTCAACCATACAGGAAATTCTTTACTCATAATTTGTTCCTAAATAAAAGCACTTATTTGCCTTCATCCAATAGCTTTAGGTTTTGAGAGATTCTGTCTTGAACGGATGACATGACCTGATTTGGGAAGTCTTATTTTCAGTTTTCTTTTTCTTATAGGATTTTCAGCTTATTTTAGCAACTGCACTTTTGGGGCTATTGTTGTCTTGTTTGGATGAATAAGTATATGAAAACATCTTAGAAAACCCCTAAAACTATTTTGGGGTTCTGGCTTATTAAAATAAGCTGTAATAAAAGCTAGAGACATCTTTGTTGATGGGTGTTGTAATAGTTTTACTAAAATAATCTCAATAAGTTATCAAAATTAGTTGTCTATCCAAATGGTGCCATGTATTAGAGTTTATGTGACCAAGTGGTTAGGAATATATCCTTGCTTCCCCTGGCATGGTGGTGCCTGCTGCTCATTTAGAATTAGGTACATTTGGCCTCTACATAGTCCATGCTTTAAGCCCAAAGAATCTTCCATGAGGGAGGAAGTTACAGAATTGAAACTAATCACGTACCTGCATGGACTATCCTAAGCTTTGTCTTAAATCTCTTAACTAATCAGGGGTTTAAAGCTTGTGCTATTCTGTTTATTTCTTGTATATTGGATATTGGTTACTTAATCTTGAATGAATCAATTCACAGGGAACTATTTCCATCTTGGCTAACTTAAAATTATATTTAACATAAACAGGTTGATTTCAACCTACCACAGCGTTTTGACATCACATATGTTGACTCAAATACTGAGAAAAGGAGGCCTATAATGATTCATAGAGCAGTGCTTGGATCATTGGAAAGATTCTTTGGCATTCTCATTGAGCATTATGCTGGTGATTTTCCATTATGGCTTTCTCCAATGCAAGCTCGAGTTTTACCTGTTACTGATGCCCAGGTAATGATAGTTTGACTACTAAGAAATCTTTGGTGATTTGTATATTCTGATTATATGTTGTACTTCCCTCTGCTATATCTATAAGAAATAAAGTGAAAACTTGATGCAATATTTATATTTAAAAATGAAAAAATAAAACATTTTCTCAGTCTAAATAGCCCCTTAGTTGTCACGTGAATGGGTCATAGGGCAAAAACACCACAAAGAATGCAAAAACAGACAATATGATTTTGTTTGTCCCAAAACTAAGGTATATGAGAGAAGAAAGCCTCACAGGCACAATGATAATGATAAAGGCCTCAGTGTATGAAAGAAAGAAGTAAGAAGGGAGGGGTCCAGCTAGAGGTGGACAATTCAGTTAAGGAGACAAAAATAACAGAAGGGGGACAACTGGTACTAAGGGGTTGGGGGAATGATGGAGTTGGTTATGAAGAGTGTCTAGGAGAGGAGGAATTTGAAAAAGGTTTGGGAAGCCTACTGGCTTGAGGGAGTTGTTCATATCATTTCCTTTTCTTCATTTTCTTTGCACTCGTTTTGTTTGTATGGACTGTTCCATTTGAGGTTTTTCATTGTTGAATACACATATATCTCTCCCATCATTTTCTTGTTCCTATCAGATTGACAACAAGATGCATTTGTTAGTTAATTTTAAAACTATTTGCATATTTGTTGTATTTATAGGACTGCCAAGTTCCTAACTAGGAAGACTTATGTTTTTTAAAAAATTATGAGAACAAGGTAGTGAATTAATGGAAATTATTTTTCTGTATTATATCTAATGCAGCTTGAATATTGCAATGTTGTGACCAACAAACTGAAAATGTATGGCATCCGAGCTGAAGTTTGCCATGGAGAGCGCCTACCTAAACTCATAAGAAATGCAGAAAAGCAGAAAATTCCATTAATGGCTGTTGTGGGCTCAAAGGAAGTTGAAACAGAAACAATCACAGTTAGATCTAGGTTTGGTGGGGAGCTTGGAACCATGCCAGTTGATGATTTTATTAACAGAATAATGTTGGGAACAGAAAACCCAATATCATTTTGATGATACTTTAATTGGCAAAAGATGGTCATCTTATTTGTTTATGTAATGATTGGAAAAGAATGAAGGCAATAAACATTTGAAACATCATACTTTGTGTATTAGACAATTATTGAATAGATTCCCACGTCCATGTCGTTGAAGAACAAATGCTGTGGCGTTTGCACCAGGGAAGCATACGACGTGGCGCGATAATTTGTATTTGTATCAAAGCATTTTTTTTCTTCTTCTCATAGTTTGATACAGCATATTTTTGTCACATTTGTTGCATCCTTTTCTGTTAGCTTTTATTTTTCCCTTGTAACCTTTAACTTCATTTTCGGCTTGAATGTTCTACTAAGGCATATACCCAAGGCCCATGGCATTAGGGATCTGTCTACTTTTAGAAAACAATATATAAGAGCATCTGAGATGTAAAGCAGTCAAATTATTCGTGAATTATGAGTTAGACTTGTTAAATGCTCAATCAAGTTAGTTTGTTTAATTAAATAAACTTAAGTTTCAGATTAGAGTCGATTATTTAAATGAGTCAAGTTCAAATTTTACAAGCTTGATGTTAATTATTCATTTATACGTATACCATCGAAAAATAAAAAGGTTTAATTACTATTTTGGTTATTTAATTTATTTTTTTGTTCAATTTGATCCACTTGTTAAAATGCTCAATTAGGTTCTATAATTTTTAAAAATGATTCAATTAGGTCTTTTTATTTTTAAAAGTTTTAATTAGATTTCTTTTTTTAAGTTTAATTTGGTCATATTTAAAATAAAATATGGTCTAATTTTTAAAAAATTGTAGAACAAATGGAAAAAAATGAGATTAATTTGAACCTATTTTAAAAATAAAAAACCTAATTGAATCATTTTAAAAAAATTATAGGATCTAACTAACATTTTAATAATAAGGAAACAAAATTGAACATAAAAATAAATTAGAGGACTAAATAGTAATTAAACCAAAATAAAATTACACAAGTCTTATAATATCATACCACATGGTTAGCGCTTATTTTTATTTGTTGGTTATTATCTAGTATTAGCATGTTTTATTAAATACTAAATTGATTAATTAAATAATTAAATAATTTATTTTGGGCAAATGTTAAAAAAATTTATGTTATAAATGGATTGAAGAAACCAAGTTAAGTTTAAGTTTTAATTTTTTTTTAAACAAGTCAAGCCTAAGTTTTTCATAAACCTAATTTAAATAAATGAGTTAAGCTTGAGTCATTAATTTTTTTTTTCACAAGACAAGCCTAAATATTAAGTGTTTGACTCAGTTTGATTCATTTACACCCCCAACAACAATGTTATGAAAAACATACATTACATGTGGATTTAGCGAGGTAGTTATAGGAATTCAACTAAGAATTGGTAGGAATTTACACAAGTATAGAAATTAATAGTTTTGGTTAAACAATAGGAATCAGAGGCATATTAGGCTGAAACTATATGTCAAAACGACATTACATGGCTTGTTTATATAGATCGATAATAATAATAATTACATATCACTAGAGGAAATTAAGTTCTTTCTAAAGCATATATGTTTCCTTTGAATCAAATCCTATCAAATAAATGCACAATAAATGACATTTATTCTTGATTCTTAACACTCCCCCTCACGGTGCATATAATATGCACCTAGCTTGTTACAAATATAGGTTATGTTTGACAAAATTAGTTGAAAAGCTAGCAGGATATAGGTTAAGTTTGACACATGTAGGTTATGTTTGACAAAACTTGTAATTTCTCCTTACTCAATCTTTTCCCTGATGAAGCAACAGTCTACCTCAATATGTTTTGTCCTTTCATGGAAGACAAAATTAGATGCAATATGCAATGTTGTCTGGTTATCACAAATCATTGTCATTTGTGCGGACTCTTCAAACTTGAGCTCTCTTAGGAGCTGATTTAGCCATATGAGCTTGCAAGTCACCAAACTTAGTTCTATATTTTACCTCAATATTGGATCTTTCCACAACACTTTATTTCTTGCTTTTCAAGGATAGGAATTTTACTCCAATTAACACACAATACACTGTAGTAGATTGTTTATTGCTATGGGAACCATCCTAATCAACATCAAAGTAACTAACAATATGAGCATGTCCTTTGTCTTCATAAATGAAACCTTTTCCTACAGCATTCTTAATATACTTTAGAATGCAAATTATTGCATCCCAATGATCTTCGCAAGGTGAATTTATTGACTACAAAACCAATGTTTGGTCAAGTGACTGTAAGATAATTCAACTTCCTAACCAACCTATATCTGCACGGATTTGACAATGGCTCCCCCTGATTGGATAGTAATTTGATACAAGGATCCATAAGAGTGTCTACTGGTTTGGCATTCAGAAGGCCAATTTATTTCAAAAGATATCAAAAGCATACTTCCTTTGGGAGATCACCATGCCATCCTTGGATTGGGAAACCTTGATACTTAGGAAGTATCGAAGTCTACCAAGGTCTTTAGTTTGAAACTCGCGGGAGAGGTTTTTCTTTAGGTGAACAATGTCAAGCTGACCATTGCTTGTAATAACAATATCATTGACATACACATTGATGTAGATGCATCCTTGAGGTGAATGGCGATAGAAGATAGAGTGATCAGCCTCACAACAGATCATACCAAATTGTTGCACAACGATTTGAAAATGGCCAAACCAAGCACAAGGGGACTCTTTAAGTCCATATTGTGAAGCTAACAAACCATGATAGAAGACTCCTCCTTAGCAATAAATCTAGGCGGTTGCTCTATATATACTTTTTCCTCAAGATCTCCATGAAGGAATGCATTTTTAATATCCAACAAAAAGAGTGCCCAATGTCAAATAGCTCCATGGTAAAAAGAAGTCTATTAGATGCCATTTTGGCCATTAGAGAGAAAATGTTAGTGTATTCATGTCTAAAGACCTATGTATAGCCTTTAGCAACTAGATAAGCCTTGAAGCGATATATTTTCCCATCAGGGTCAATTTTGAGAGTGTAAAGCCATTGACACCTAACAGTGGACTTGCTAAGTGGAAGAGGACCAACTCCTAGGTACCACTACTTTGGAGAGCACACATCTCGCCAATCATTGTTTGTCATCACTGAGGGTGAGATAAAGCTTCACTTGGAGAGTTAGGGATAAAGACAGAAGAAACGGACGAGAGACAAGTATAGTGCAAAGGAGAAAGACGATGATAACTTAGAGTAGCATAGTAAGGAGAAGGATTGCGGGAGGAACGCAAAGTAATGGGTAATGGAGAAGAATACTCAATCTAGGACTTGGAGTAGGTTTGGACTTGGTAATGGAGACAAAATTGGGGAAGAGTATGGCAGGGACTGTATAGTCTCATTTTGAGTTGTATTAGTGGTATGCATAGGAAGTGGATCACATTGATATATCTGACAAGTCACATGTCGTTGTGTCCTTCGGTGGGAACATCTTGGTGTACCACAAAATCAACCTGAGCAATAGATGTAACATCCTCAAAATTATATCTTGAATTCCTATTTAATTGAATTGTGGAAGTGTGATGATACTTGGATAAAAAATATAGTTGAAGAGAAATGACTATATCACCTTTCCCTTAAAAATAGAAATTACAAAAATGCCCTTGAGGTAAAAATTACATAAATACCCCTGGATATTTTGGTTAGATATTTTAAGGTAGAAATTACAAAAATACCCTTGGATATTTTGGAAAATTACAATCATGCCCCTAGAGTGACAAATTACCATAATACCCTTGAAGCTAGAATTGCCTAGACACCCTTAGAGATTTTGTGAAAACTTGATGAAATTACAGAGCACTCTTAAATGATAGAATACCAAAATACTTTGTGACAGAAAACCCTAGAATATAATTTCTAAGAATTTTATAAGGTAATAACTTTGAAATATTATTTCAAAGAATTCAAGCATTAGAAAAATAGGGAAAATGATAAATAAAATCTATGGGATTTTATCTTAATTGTAGGATGAATAGACTTATTTAATAAAATTGTTTAGTAATTTTGATTGTCAAAAGTACTATGGACCAATCAAAATTAAGATAAAAATAGTCTTGTATAGATTACTTGTGAGCAATTTTTATTAAAATTGAAGTCAGTTTATGAAAAACTCTAGAATGCTATTATTCAATATTATCTTTAGGTAGAAGAGTTCAAATCAAACTTGACTTCCTACTAGAAAATGTCATGTATGAAGCCATATTGGGATTAGATTTTTCTTCATCAAAAATGACATGTGTACATAAAATAGCATAAAAGGAAGTAAAATTTGTGTTCCTTTCCCTTTGGTTTTGGTTAATCACTTGAATTAGGTAGAAAATGAGAGAAGTTTCATGAACATGCCAAGAAAAAGGACACTTGGAAGAAATGTGTCATGCCTTGAATGATATGGATACAAGGTAACATGAAATGAAGCAAAGATTTTTCTCCCTTCCTCTAGTATTCACGTGAAACATGGAGAAGATAGGATAAACTTCATGAATGGGACAAGTGGTGGGACACTTGTAAAGGCCATGCCAAGTAAGTGGGACACTTGTAAAGGCAAGCTTTATGATGAAGACATGTGTTAGGACACTTGTAAGATACATGATGAACTTAGAAGATTTTTTATAAAGTAAAGGAATCATGAACTTAGTTAGAATCTAAAGGAATGAGAAGTAATTAAGTTAGGATGGAATTAAATGAAGGTAGTTAAGTTAGGAAGGGCAAAAATGTCCTTGAATATTATATCATTTTCTAAACACTATATAAAGGGAGGGGGGGACCTTAAGTGCAAGCCATTTTTCAAGACTTTCCCCCTACATACTTCACGTGAAGCTCTGTCCCTCACATCACCTTTATTTCACTTTCATTCTTCCCTTTAAAGCTTAAATCAAGTAAGAAAGAAACCCCACCACCTGAAGAAATCACGTGTAAGGCAAGCAACCTTAGGAAGAGTTTGACAAGCTTAGTAGAAGGATATCAAGGCTTCATTTCTTAGAGGATTTCCCAAGGAAAGCAGACATTATTCCATTCCATTTTCAAAAATCAAACTCACTTGAGGTAGGCTAGGCTTCAATCTCTAGTTAAGCATTTGTTTGGATTAATTTTATATGCTTAATTAGGCATATTTATGGTTATCATTTAGACTTGAAATTCATGTTATTTGAAGGATATTTTATGATGTGAAAATGTTGATTTAAACCATAGGATATGTGATGATTTATAGGTTGAAATATTAGTGATATTTGGAATCACATTTGATGACTTTGGAAGTGACTTGATGACCTTTGGGTTGTTTGTTCATATTTTTATTATGGGAATGTTTTTAACTAATTTTTAGAAGTAGAGGTTGAATGGTATGTAGTTAAATGGTTCAAATGCTTAAGTGATTAAATTTGAGGATGAAGTAGCAAGGTGGTAGGTGAAAGGAGATTAAGATGTATGCTAGGTTTTAATCTTTTCTTGTGAAGGTTTAAAGGAATTAGAAATTATTTGAGAGAGATATTGTGGTTTATTAGTTAGATTACTAACATGATTTTTTTGTAGCTTGAGTATATTCAATTATCATGCCTAAGTTGGTATGATTTTTACTTGAATAAGGTATGATAGTTTAAACCATACTTTTGGATACGTATGATGTTGTGAGATAAATTTTTCCATGAGGTTGTGTGTATTTGCTCATGGATTTTGTTATTGATGGATTTGATGTGATGATATGTTGATTCGTATTTCCAAGTCCAGTACGAGATTTTGTGAAACAGAATCTGATACTACATACAGTACAATATATAGTGACCAGGTGCACACATATGGCATAAATCATGCATGTTTGCATAAGACGATCGCAGCGTCTACATCCAGTACGAGGTGTAGCTACATACAGTATGATATATAGAGGCCATGTGCACCTTGGGAGAACTTCATTTCATGCATTCATATAGCTGCATAATTCTTGTGTGAATTTATTTGGTTATATTAAGGATTTACTAACGTATTTACGTGTTTGGTGGTTTAGATTTTGCCTACTGAGAAATTTTATTTCTCACTAGATTTGTTTTCATTTTTTTTAGATGGCAACAGAGGTCAATTTTCTTGATGACCTGGGTCGGTGATGGTGTAGAAATGAAGATATGAAGTAGACTTTTTGTTTGGAAAAATTCTATACTTGTTTATTATTGACTTTTGTAACAAGGACTGTGGCTACATTAGTTTCAAATCTTTTGTAAGTTATACATTTTAAAATTAATAATAATATACGCTTCTTAAATATTTAATTCTAATTCTAATAATAATAATAATATTAATAATATCTAGTATAATGTTTAGGTCGTTACAATAGAGGGAAGAGGGACAAGAGAGGATGTACCAGTGTCGAAAGAGGAATGTTTGGCTGGTGACTCATAGTAGAGAATAAACTCAAAGAATGAGACATCAACGAAGACAAAGTATCATTGCAAGGTAGGAAAGAAGCAACAATATCCTTTTTATGATCGATGACAGCCCCAAAAAACACACTCATTATGGATCGTGCAAAAAGTTTACCAAGGCCCAGGGATAAATTGTGAACCAAACAGGTACTTGATTAGAAATGACAATAGAGGACAAACAGTTGATGAGATACGATGTTATGAGAACAACATCATCCCATGAATGTGTGCGCACGTTTCCATGGATAAGAAGTGTCTGAGTTGTATTAATGATATGTCTATTTTTGTGCTTAACAACATCATTTTGTTGAGGTGTGTGGGCACATGAGGTTTGATGGAGGATTCCCTTAGATGCCATAAATGTTTGAAATTGTTGAGACAAATATCAACATGCATTATCACTGCATAGAGAGAATAAGGATACCAACTGAAATGACTCAAAATGTAAACTAGGTAGTTTTAATAGACTTGGGACCAACTATTGTAGCTTTATAAAGCAGGATGCCTTAGCTAATCATGCATCATTAGATGAGAGACTAAGGTAAAGCATACTAGGGTTGTCGTAGTAAGGTAGTATAGGCCATGAGACTTACATCGGGTCCAATTGTCCGTCCTAAAGTTCATTCTTGCTAGGTAACAAAGTATTTAGTAAAGGTGATTTTCAAATCATGTGATTGTGTGAGACAATGGATAGAAAGTATGTTAAAAGGACAATTAGGGACATAGAGAACAAAATTAACAGTCAAGGTGTGATAGAGGACTATCCAAGGATCATGAAGTTCTAGAAGCACTCCATGAGTTGAAGGGTCCAATGACAAGGTCCAAAGCCAAGCTTCTTCAAGAAGAGATGACCAAGAAATTCATGGTTGGACTAGTTAACAAGAGCAAGAATGAAGAAAGACACAAGGAGCTAAATTGGAGCACCTTGAAGATTATTGGCGAGCTCGCTTAGTGCACGTTGCTCGAACACTCTGTTATAATCGATTACCATCCTTCTATAATCTATTACACAATGTTGGTTTTCTCCGTTGTAATCGATTACCATATTTCTGTAATCGATTACACAACGATGAAACACTTTGTTTTAATTGATTACAGGTCGTATTAATCGATTATTTTCGGTTAAAATCGTAGTGCTTCTATATATTATTATTATTTTGTAATGTGCTTTGATATTTCCGCAAATAGGCCTAAACTTACATTTTTTAGGTGTTTATTAGAGGCCTAGCTATATAAGTACTGAGACTTTGCTATTTGCGTTTAACTTTGATTAATAGAAATTAAGCATTTGCTTGAATTGAGAGCTTAGCCTCTTGTTGCAAGGAAGCTTTCCTTTGTGGCGAATTCTCCTCCAACTTATCATTCTATTGGTGGATCATGGTGTCCTTCCTAATCCTTCCTTAATCTTCTCCATTTTTCTATTTGAGTTTTAAACCACAATTCATAGAGTCTTAAAGCTTGCAATCCGGAAACGATCCAAGCCAAGCATTCACGTCTTGGTAATCATCATGTGGTAATCAGAGCTTGATTCTGGAAAGCATTTCAGAAAGATCTCTATCTATGTTATTTGCATTTTAAATTTTTTTCAGGAAAATGAAAATTGAAAAATCATGATTCTTGCTTGTTTGTTGTTCTGTGTGTTTCTTGTGTGATTTTTGAGTTTATCTTGCAATTGCCTTCATTTCCCCTATCGTTTTGTTGAATTCTGAGTTGTTTTGAATATGGGTTGTTCTTCGTGTTATTCATGAAACTCATAGCATTGTTGAAAATTTTCTGAGTTTGATTCATAAAATTCTATCTAAAGAGTTTTGGGACGTTTGTTTAAATATCAAAAGTTTTTGGTCCTAAAAGAGAAAATACGAAGGACCAAAAAGTAATTATTAAAAAGTATATTGGGTCAAAATGGGAAGGGAATATGTAGTGAAATGCCATGTGACTATCTAAGATCCATTAACAAATGTAATAGTGGGTAAATAACAAGAAGTTGAGAGAAAAGAAAATAGGGAACGACTACTAGAGATGTTAAATAGTTGGAACTAAAGGCATATTAGGTTGAAATTGTATGCAAAATTAATCTTAAGAAGTAGAGGTTGAATGGTATGTGGACAAATGGTTGAAATACTTGATGGGTTCAGTTTGGAGGATTAAGTATTTAGGATGGTAATTTGAAAGGAAATAAGTTCTAGATTATATTCAAATTTTCTTGTGTAAGTGAAAAGGAGTTAGAAATTATTTTGGAAGGTATAATAGGATTTACTAGGTAGAGTACTAACATGCTTTGGAGGGTCATTTTGAGCTTTGAAGTTAGCACCTCTGTACTTGTAATTTTAGGCTGCGAATTTGAATTTTATGGTTGCAAATAGTAAATAATTAGAATTGATGGGTTTTGTTGATGGCCCATTCTTTTCTTCGGACTTAGTCACTACTTATTAGTGACATTGGACAGATTTCACTACACAATTTTCATTTAATAAAAACAGTTTTACTTTTCCTTCTTTTAAGTTTTTAGGATCAAAACCCTTGCTCTCATTTTCTCTCAATTGTTCTTGCTTGTTCTTCATTGTTCTTCATTTTCATTTTTCTGTTCTTCCATTTTCATGCAATAATTCCATGGGACTTTCACTGATGATGATCATGGAAGGCTAAATCCTCACTCAATCCAAGGATCCAACCCAAGCACAAGGAGAATTTGAGTTCTGGTTTGGTATTTCGAATTCTATTTGAATGTTCATCTTCTTCTTCAATTGCTATTCTGTTTTCATGATTATGAATGCGTTTAGGATTGAAAACGGATTATGTTAGGGATTCATTTCCTAATTTCAAATATTAATCACAGATTAATTGGATGATATTTCAGTTAGGGTTGTGGTTTCAATCAATTTAGGGGTTAAGTCGATTGAGTTGCTTCTAATGAGATTGAATAAACTTTCATAATAGGATAAATTTATGAGAACAATGATGATTCGAATTGCTTGGTGAGGTGAATTGGATTGATGCTTTAATTCTGTTTTACATTACTTCTTTTGAATTATGTTAGTTTCTGTGCTGCTCTTTAATTTTAGTTTAAGTTTTTGCAAGTTTTACTTACGCACACAAATTGTTCGATAAAATCCCCCCTTACTGTTATTAGTGAATTGAAGCTAGAACCATATTGATTGTGTCTCTGAGTCGACCTAGGTTAATCCTGTGCTACAGAATTAACGTAGTTAAATTATTTTGGTGCGTGTCGACAACGTAATATCAAAACTGGCGTCGTTGCCTTTTGCCACAAATTTCCTTCCGGGTGGATGCTGTCCTAGAAGTAGGGAAGAATTTCTCCAAGAATCTTCTCTTTATGTCTGTCCAAGTAGTTCCTAAGAAGTCGGGTCTCACAGTTGTGAACAATCAAGTAATGAGCTGATTCCGACTAGAGTGGCCAACAGTTGGCGAGTTTGCATTGATTACAGGAGACTTAACCAGGCCACTAGCAAGGACCATTTCCCTCTGCCTTTCATTGATCAAGTTTTAGAGAGGTTGGCAGGTAAATCACATTATTGCTTTCTTGATGGTTTTTCTGGTTACATGCAAATCCATATTGCACCAGAGGATCGACATAAGACCACATTCACTTGTCAATTTGGCACATTTGCTTACACCCGGATGCCTTTTGGCCTATGCAACGCACCTGGCACCTTCCAAAGGTGCATGGTAAGCATCTTTTCTGATTTATTAGAGAGTTGCATGGAGGTGTTTATGGATGATTTCACTGTTTATGGTTCCTCTTTTGATGCATGTTTGGATAGTCTCTCTAGAGTGCTTGACCGATGTATTAGTACTAACATTGTTCTTAATTTTGAGAAATGCCATTTCATGGTGCATGAGGGTATAGTCCTAGGACATTTGGTCTCTAGTAGAGGTATTGAGGTCGATAAGGCAAAAATTGATGTGATTACCTCTTTGCCTTACCCCGCTTCTGTGTGGGAAGTACGTTCCTTTCTTGGACATGCAGGTTTTTATAGGAGATTCATTCAGGATTTTAGTAAAATTGAATTGCCATTGTCCAAGCTTCTTCAAAAGGACGTAGACTTTACATTCGACCAGCCTTGCAAAGAGGCATTTGAGGGATTGAGGAAGAAGCTGACTACCTCTCCCATCATGCAGCCGCCAAATTGGGAGCTTCCCTTTGAGCTGATGTGTGATGCCTCTAATTATGCACTTGGGGCTGTGTTGTCACAAAGAGTTGGTAAACTATCCCATGTCATTGCTTATGCTTCATGCACTTTGGATGTAGCCCAAGTTAACTACACCACCACTGAGAATGAGCTTTTGGCTATTGTTTTTGCGTTAGATAAATTTAGAACTTACTTGATTTGCTCCCATATCACTGTCTTTACTGACCATGCAGCTTTGAAATACCTATTGAAGAAGCTTGATGCTAAACCTACTTGTCCAATTCATGAAACCTTCTCTTAATCTCCTTCCAAGTGTCCCTTTGAGTTGGCAAAATCATAACGCTTTACATAAATATTAGAGGAAAATTCTTCATCATGTGCCTTACAAGTGTTCTAACACTTGTATTCACCACATGGCTTTACTTTTGCAAATGGTTTTTATGAATATTCTCCTCCTTTCTACATGGTTCTTCACATACTCTTCATACCTAAGTTTTCTTCCTTTTATATCATTGGATGTTTAAGAAAAACCTAATTCCACTTATAGTTTCCTGTCACAAACTATCTGTTGTCTAAGAGTATTCTGTATTTTCATCATAAAATATTTATTCAAAATATCTAAGGGTGTTCTTGTCCTTTCCAAAATATTCAAGGGCGTTTATGTAAGTTTCCATTCTAAAATATCTTTCTAAAATATCTAAGGGTAGTTTTGTAATTTTCAAAATATCCAGGGGCATTTTTGTCATTTTGACCTCAAGGACAATTTTGTCATTTCTAATTTACGAAAAGGATAATATGGTCATTTTTTCCCCAAGCATTTTCGTAATGTCTCTAATTGATATTTCACCTACATAATCAAATCTTCCCTAACTTAAGACTTTTATAAATATCTATTGAACTATAGTTATGGAATTTTTGGGGTGTTACATGGGGTGTTTGTATTTTGTTTTGTTTTGAAAGAAAAGAAAAAGAGAAAAGAAAGAGTTCAAATAGCAAAAGTTCAAACAAAAGAAAAAAAATTGTGTATAAGCAAAGAAAAAGAAGTTCATACAAAGAAAAAAATATATGCAATAAAAGTTGTTATAGTTCATTTTCATCCTTGTAAATTCTTTTAAATTTCATCTTATTGCTTCTACCCTTCTTTTATCTTGTTGGCTTGCTCCCCATTGCCTCTCTTTTCTCTTAAGTTTTAGCCTAAATATCCTTTTCTTATCCACCTTTTCCTAAGCCATTCATTACAAGCTAATAAAGTCCTTTTGATCTTTTGATGCATGTGTATTTCAAGTTGAATGAATGAGAGGTTTGTCAATGCTTGGATGTGCTAGTTGCATGTGGTGTTTGAGTGTAAATACAAGTCATACACATCATGTG
>PYAF01002559.1:236082-250872 GCA_007407185.1 Glycine tomentella
TCTTATCCACCTTTTCCTAAGCCATTCATTACAAGCTAATAAAGTCCTTTTGATCTTTTGATGCATGTGTATTTCAAGTTGAATGAATGAGAGGTTTGTCAATGCTTGGATGTGCTAGTTGCATGTGGTGTTTGAGTGTAAATACAAGTCATACACATCATGTGAGGTTGAGTGCCACCCTTTGAGAGAATTCTATCACACTGGTGCATTCTTAATCCTAAACTTAACTACTTATTCACTTTGCACTTTGTGATCATGTTTTCATGGATTGTTTGTTACCTCAATATTATTCTTCCATCTTTCCATCTCTCACTTTTGAGCATTGTTGTGATCCATTGAAAAATATGTGTGCCTTGTTCATACCCTTTCTTTAAATTTTTGGTTTACTTTAGTTTGAATTTTTCTCTTAGTCTTTCTTTTAGTTTTGCCCAGGAGTGCAAATGTTCAAGTGTGGGGTATTTTGATAGAGTGCTTTTAGTTAAACTTTTGTCTATCATTCGTAGCTTATTTGACCTCTTTTGGACTTTTATTTTTCCATTCTAATTCAGCTTTTGGCCTAGGCAAGTAAGTGGGCTTAATTGCTAATTGTAGCGTATTTTCATATTTTTGCTCACTTAATGAGATGACTTGTGCAGGGCCTATAGAGTGCTAGCAATCTCCGAATGCAGTGTTTTAGAAGTCTCTGGAAAGATAATGAAAAGATCTACAAGTTTGCTAGAAATAGCCCAAGGCCAATTCTATCATTTGGAGGGTCATTTTGAGCTTTGAAATTAGCACCTCTGCACTTGTAATTTTGGGCTGCGAATTTGAATTTTATGGTTGCAAATAGTAAATAATTAGAATTGATGTGTTTTGTTGATGGCCCATTCTTTTCTTCAGACTTAGTCACTACTTATTAGTGACATTGGATAGATTTCACTACACAATTTTCATTTAATAAAAACAGTTTTACTTTTCCTTCTTTTAAGTTTTTAGGATCAAAACCCTTGTTCTCATTTTCTCTCAACTGTTCTTGCTTGTTCTTCATTGTTCTTCATTTTCATTTTTTTGTTCTTCTATTTTTGTGCAATAATTCCATGGGACTTTCACTGATAATGATCACGGAAGGCTAAATCCTCACTCAATCCAAGGATCCAACCCAAGCACAAGGAGAATTTGAGTTCTGGTTTGGTATTTTGAATTCTATTTGAATGTTCATCTTCTTCTTCAATTGCTATTATGTTTTCATGATTATGAATGCGTTTAGGATTGAAAACGGATTAGGTTATGGATTCATTTCCTAATTTCGAATATTAATCACGGATTAATTGGATGATATTTTAGTTAGGGTTGTGGTTTCAATCAATTTAGGGGTTAAGTCGATTAAGTTGCTTCTAATGAGATTGAATGAACTTTCATAATAGGATAAATTTATGAGAACAATGATGATTCGAATTGCTTGGTGAGGTGAATTGGATTGATGCTTTAATTCTGTTTTACATTACTTCTTTTGAATTCTGTTAGTTTCTGTGCTGCTCTTTAATTTTAGTTTACGTTTTTGCAAGTTTTACTTACGCACACAAATTGTTCGATAAAATCCCCCCCTTACTGTTATTAGTGAATTGAAGCTAGAACCATATTGATTGTGTCTCTGAGTCGACCTAGGTTAATCCTGTGCTACAAAATTAACGTAGTTAAATTGTTTTGGTGCATGTCGACAATGTAATATCAAAACGCCATGGAAAAGCTCTCCAATAAGTCTAGGAAGAATCGCCACAATAGCATTGAGAAGCCATTGATAAGACCCAATAAGTTCTTGCACAAGAACAAGAGAGAAACTTTAATCATCTCCTCCTTCTTGAAAGGAACTTGACCTCAAGTTTGCTGTCTCACTTGTACCTATATCACACAAAGAAACATCACAAATGTTGAAGGTATTACTCACACCATACTCACTTGGCAACTCAAGTTTATATGCATTGTTGTTGGTCCTCTCTAAAATCTTAAAAGGTCCATCTCCTCTAAGCTTGGATTTCCTTTCTTGAGGAAATATATCCTTCCTCAAATGAAGCCAAACCAAATCTCCTTCATTAAAGATCACTTGCTTCTTGTGCTTATTGGCTTGTTTAGCATATTGTTCCATCTTCCTCTCCACATGGGCCTTCACTTGTTCATGCAATTTCCTAACATAAGAAGCTTTAGACAAAGCATCATGATTAATCATAGAAGAAGTGTTAGGTAATGACAATAAATCAAGAAGAGTTAAAGGATTAAAGCCATAGACAATTTGAAAAGTAGATAAGGAAGTAGTATTGCGAACCACCTTATTATAAGCAAACTCAATGTGAGGTAGCCACTCCTCCCAAGTCCTCAAATTACCCTTGATGTAGCATCTAAGGAGTTGACCTAATGTCCTATTCACCATTATGGTTTGGCCATCCATTTGTGGGTGACAAGTTGATGAAAAATAAGAGCTTTGTGCCAAGCTTACCCCATAATGTTTTCCAAAAGTGGCTAAGGAACTTTGTGTGTCTATCACTCAGAATGCTCCTAGGCAATCCATGAATTCTCACCACTTCCTTGAAGATGAGATTGGCTACTTCACAAGCATCATCCTTCTTGTGACAAGGAATGAAGTGTGCCATCTTTGAGAATCTATCAACAACAACAAATATAGAATCCTTTCCCCTCTTGGATCTTGGAAGACCAAGCACAAAATCCATGGAAATGTCAACCCAGGGGGAGTTAGGAATAAGCAAAGGTGTATATAAACCATGAGGCATTAATCTAGATTTAACTTTATGACAAGTAATACATTGAGATACAAGCTTATGTACATCATGCCTCATCTTTGGCAAAAGAAATGTTCATGTAAAATAGTGAAAGTTTTATCTACACCAAAGTGCCCTATTAAATTGTTCTCATGAGCTTCTCTAATGAAGAGTTCTCTCAAAGAGCTTTTAGGAACACATAGTTTCCTTTCCTTGAATAAGAAACCATCATGTCTAAAATATCCTTGATGAGCCCTCTTTTCACACAGAAAAATACTATAGAAGTCATGATCACTTTAGTACAATTCCTTTATGTGATTAAAAACAAGCAACTTAGTTTCAAGCATAGCTTTGGACAATTTTTCTCCTTCCTTTTCAACATGTAAACAAAGAGAGTTAGGAACCATATGATAAAGAGGTTGTTTGCTAATAACACTCTCTTGATTTTTTTTCACTCAAGAACAAACTCTCTTTGGTCTTATGAATTTTTTCGCTCTCATTTTCTTTCTCTTTTCTTCTCACTAGTTTTTCTCTTGTATAGCTCACTATTCTTGCCTTTTTTTGTGATATAAGTACGGTATTTTTTTTCAGCTGTTGAATTCTTTTTCTTTCATTCTCACTTGATCTTCACACACTTGTCTAGGAGTCAAAGGCCTCAAAATAATTTTCTTGCCTAAATGCTCAAACTCAAAAGTGTGAGCACCATGCCATTGTGTATAACTTTTCTATCATATTGCCAAGGCCTTCCAAGAAGAATATGTCCAGCCTCCATTGGTACAATATCACAAAGAACTTCATCATTATAAGAATTAATAGAAAAAGGAATGAACACTTGAGAATTTACCACCACTTCTCCACTCTCACTAAGCCATTGGAGCTTGTATGACCTTGGATGATTTGTGGTTGACAAGTGTAATTTCTCTACAAGCCTTGTACTAGACACACTGGTACAGCTGCCTCCATCAATTATAAGCGAGCATACTTTGTCTTCAACTAAGTACCTTGTGTAAAAAATATTTTCTCTTTGAGTTTCCTCTTTGTTTAGGCAAAAATTGTTCAACATTCTTCTTACCATCAAGAGATCACCCTCCACGGCTTACACAAGTGTAAGTTCTTTTTCTTCTTCTTCTTCACTTGAAGAACTAGTCGAGAAAATTGAAGACTTACTCTTTATGCCTCCATCCTCAAGCAAAATCATTGTTCTCTTGTTCACATGGCCCTTGCTTAGGCACTTAAAGCACTTGATATTGCTTGATCTTGTTGGAATAGGGTCCATAATATTTTTTGCTTGAGCTCTCCACCTTTTCTTCTTTACTTTTCACTTGAAAAACCACCCTCATACGCTTGTCTTTCTAGCTAGAAGTTGCAGCCCCATTGGTTTTGGAAGCTTTCCTCCTTTTGAGTTGTTGCTCCACCCTTTGAGCTTTGTGGACTAGCTCCTCTATTGTGACATACGAATGTAGCTCCAACACATCTTTAATTTCTCTATTCAAGTCATGAAGGAACCTAGCCATGGTTGCCTTTTGGCTCTCCACAATTTCAGCCCTCATCATCATCAATTCCATCTCCTTATAGTAGTCATCAACACTTTTGTAGCCTTGGAATAGTCTTTGGAGCTTGTGGTGGACTGATATTACATTGTCTAGACGCTTCAAAACAAATTTAACTAAGCTAATTCTGCAGCACCTCCTAGGTCGACTTAGAGACACTATCAATATGGTTCTATCTTCAAATCATTGGTAATAATAAGGGGGGAATTTTGTTGAACAGTTGGTATGCGCAAAGTAAAACATGCAAGAACACAAACTAAAATTAAAGAACCATGCAGAAATTAACAAGATTATCAAGGAGTAAAGTAAAACAGATTAAAGAGAATCAATCCAATTCACCAAATCAAGCTATTCGAATCATCATCATTCTCATAAATTGATTCTATCATGAACATTCATTCAATCTCAATAGAAGCAGTTCAATTGACTCTACTCCTAAATTAATTGAAACCACAACCCTAATTGAAATATCATTCAATTAATCTTGTGATTATCATTCGAAATTAGGACATGAATCCATAATCCTAACTCGCTTTCAATCCTAAATGCATTCATAATCATGAAAACATAATAGAAATTGAAGAAGAAGGTGAACATTCAAATAGAATTCGAAATACCAAATCGGAGCTCCAATTCTTCTCTTGCTTGAGTTGGATCCTTGGATTGATTGATGATTTAACCTTCCATGATGATCACCAAGGAAAGCCCCATGATTAAGTGCAGAAAAATGGAAGAATAGCAAAATGGAAATGAAGAAGATGAAGAACAATGAAGAACAAATGAGAGAAAATGAAGAACAAGCTTTTGATTCTAAAAGCTAAAGAAAAGAAATATACAACTTGTTTATTGAATTGTAAAAGTGTTGTCCAAGTTTCACTAAAGTCACTAATATATATAGTGACTAAGTTCGGAAAATAGAATGGGCCATAAACAAACCCAACAATCTAATTATTTACAATTTACACCAACAAAATTAAAACTCGCAGCCCAAATTACAAGTGCAGAGGTTCCAATTTCAAAGCTTAAAATGACTCTCCATGGATTAACTATGTGAGTGAATCTTGTTTGAAGCTGAGATATGCTTTCAGTGGTGTTCATCTTGAACATTTCATACTCATGGATTAAGGCATGTTTTCTTGATCTTCTTACTCCATATGTACCTTCATGAGTTATCTCCAGCATTTCTCTCATCTCCTTTGCACCTTTGCACCTAACAGTTCTCAAGAATTCATCAGAGGAAAGTGCAAAAGTAATCATATTCTTAGCTTTAAAATCATATTGAACAACTCTCTTTTCAACATCTGTCATTTCATCCCATTCTTTGGGAATCATATCATTACCAATAGCTTTTATAGAAATAACATGACTTTTTCTATAGCATTCCAAGCACCTGGGTCATTTGATTGAATAAATTTTCATTCTATTTTTCCAAAATCTGAAGTGCTCTCCTTCAAACATTGGAGGACGGTTGAGGGAGGAGGCACCTTCCTTGAAGGTAATTTCTTTGGTATTCATTTTCTTTTAAAGAAAGATAGTGATCTTGAATAACACTCAAGGCTCTTGATACCAATTGAAAACAATAGGAATACCCACAATAACCAAGAGGGGGTGAATTAGTTTGATCTTAGTATTTAAAAAATTTATTTATAAAATCAGAGTTAAAGGATCTTAATCACTTTTAAACCAAGAATGCTTTTAATCAATCAAATCATTCAGCCCAAGAAACCAATAGCTCAAAACAGAACTTGTTTAAGTAATGATAATAATACCAAGAACAAATGAATAAGATAACTGATAGAGATGAAGGAATAGAAAAGCAACCCAAGAATTTATACCAGTTCACTTCTCAAAAGAAGCTACATCCAGTTTCTTCTAATCAACACTAGATTTAAGTTCCACTATTATAAATTCCAGTTCTTACAAGCTTTGTGACAAACTCTCTTTATCAACCTTAAATAAAGAATATAAATCTAAAACCCATTAGACTTCTAGTGAACAAGAACCAGAGAACACTACTCTGTTCTTCCCTAGAGAACACTACTCTAGCATAAGCTTCAAAGAACCCTTTTACAATAACATCAAATAACAAACATTACAAAATCGAATTTACAACCAAAGATAATGGAGAAAAACAACCTGATGATCCAATGAATATGAATGCATGTGAGTTACCAATCAGAGTTGAACTGCAGAAAAAGAATTTCAGAACATGCTCTCCAAAACTTCTTTGAAATCTTTTGCCCAAGAAATCATTCAATACCCATGAAGATTAAAGAGGGGGACAAGAACTTAGTTATCCCAAAAAATCACTCTAACTTTGAGAAGGCTTGTATATATTCAGAAAATTCGAAGTATTCAAGTTAAGGTTCAAGACCAGTCTTCTTCCTATTTATAACAGCTTTTTGTAATAGATTGTAATCGATTACACGCGCCAAATAATCGATTTAAATGACTTATGTAATCGATTAAATTGTCACTTAATCGATTAAAGTGTTCAAGGCTCCATTCTAGGTTTCACAACTAACAAAATAATCGATTAACCCAAGCTGTAATCGATTAAATCAGAGAAGTTTTATTTCAAAAGCAGCTTGTGTAATCGATTACAATTTATGGTAATCGATTAAAGCAGTGAAGCAAGCTTTTTCAGAATAGCTTATGTAATCGATTATGATTAACGGTAATCGATTAAAACAACAATGCACAACATCCATTTTATACTATGTAATCGGTTACAAGAGTTGTGTAATCGATTAATATGTTCATCAAAGCTTTTCCAGTTTTAAACAGGAACCAAATAATCGATTAAACCGCTGTGTAATCGATTAAAATAGTAGGATTACATTTTTCCAAAAACATTACTCATTTAATTCCTTTTTCAAAGTGTGAGTAGCTTTGATATTTTAATGAAAATATTTAAGCATGTTAATGATTATCGGCATGCAATGCAAGGATCAAAAGATTTGCCTCTCATACATTTCATTTGAATTACAATCTTCAAGGCATGTGAAAAGCTCAAAACTTTCTTCTAAATCATAAGCTTCATTCTTCTTGTTGCTCCCCCTATATCCAACACTTTTATACGAAAATGTTTGTCATTCGGTTTTAGTGCATTTACAATCTCACATAATTTGTTTGGACCTATTTGTATTAGCTTTACAGGGTGCCAATGTGGTTTTGGGAATCCAATGGTTAGCCACTCTAGGTCCTGTGATGAAAGATTATAGTTTGCTGACCATTAGGGATGGCAAAACGGGCCTGGCCCGGCGGGCCAGCCCGTTTGGCCCACGAAAAAAAGTGGGTTGGGTTGAATTTTTGAACCCACAATGACAAAACGGGTCGGGCAATGTGGGTCAAAACTGGGCCCGGGCCGGGCCAGGCCGGTGGGCCAACAGCCCACAATGCTAAGTCACTTACAAATGATACAAAGCTGTGAGATGTGAGTGGTGAGTGCACTTCCTAAACAAAAGGCTTTAGTGAATAATAATAATAATAAAAAAAAACTAGATAGATATTATTGTATAATGTATATTGTGTGGCTGAGAGAGTGAAAGTGAGAGAGCTGAGATGTTGGGACTCATGAGAGTGAGACCTCAGACTTGAGATTAGTGAGTCTGAGAGAGAAGAGAGTGAGAGGCTTCCGTTCCACCTTCCGTCCGAGCTTCTTCCAACCTGGTTGCTTCATCATCGTTGTCGAGCTTTGCGGTGGGCGGTGGTCACCGTTCTCGTTCTCTTTTGTCGACCTCGGCCTCGACGGCAATGACCATTGTCGTTCTCGTGTCGGCCTCTATGTGCCTTTTCCCTTTGACCCTTTCTCACTCTCTAATAAGGTACGAAAACTGGAACCTCTATGTGCCTTCTCCTTGTGTGTTGCTCGACCTCGAACCCCTTTTACTCAATCTCCTTTATTCTCACTTTTCAATCCAAAATTGTTAACTTCAACTGATTTTAGGGTTACCCTTTTTCTCATTTTTTTTCGTTTTTTATTTTTCCTTTGTTAATTTTGATATTGATATTTAGGGTTTCGTTTCCCTTTATCAGAGTCTCTCTGTTGGTGATCGCCATAGAGTGTTGGAACTTTTTCTCAGGCTGTTGCGGTGGAAGATTCAGTGATTATGTTATTACTGCTTTTACTTGAAATGAGTAAATTTGATTTTCATTTCGGTTATGAAGTTGTGTGTCATGTGATGAATTATGGATTAGTGGGGGAATTGGTTCTGTTGTGTTTTTGGATTTTGTCTCCTTGCTTAAGTTTCAATTGCAGTTGTTATTCCTCTATGTGTTGATTCCATTTTCATGTGATATGCCTAATAACTTAAGGACATAATGCTGTTTGTTTCTGAATTTCTTGAAAGGGAGTGAGACACTTGAGAATGAGTTGTTTCTAGCTTCTGGTGAAGGCAAAGGGCTTGTAACCGTAATCCTCTGTAATAGGGTTTTCTTAATTAATAGTCTTAGTTCAACTAATGTAAAGGTTTTATAGAATTAAGGATATGCTTTGCTCTGTTTGCTACTAGGATGTTAATTTCTTCTCTGCTATCTATTTGATTGGAGTCTGGGGGTAAGTGACATGGTATTGAATTGTTTAGTTTCTATTACCATTTACCTGGGGTTTAACAGTGTTTGTTATGGTTCATTGTTTCGAACATGATGCATCAGTTTGTATCATGTACTTTAAATTATTCCAATGTGAACTTTTAGGCTATGTGTGGATGTTTAATGGTGATTGGAAGGAAATGAAATGAGATGGAACAAAAATAAGTGAATTGGAATAAAGTTAGCACTTAGCAGTCTTGTTTAAATGCATTTTGATAGAAACAAAATGGAATGGAATAAAATGTATTTATATTATATTTTTTAGGTGGGCTGGCCCGCTAGCCCACCTTAAAGTGGGGCGGGCTAGCATTTCCAACCCACTTTCCAAAAGTGGGCCAGCCCGGCCCATCCCGTTTTTTTGGTGGGTTGGGCCAGCTTGCCCGTTTTTGAGTGGGCTGGCCCACTTTGCCATCCCTACTGACCATGACGTTCACAATTCAACAAACTCCCATTATTTTACATGGATCACGTTCTAACACTCCAACCAACATTACACCACCCAAACTATATAAGCTCATTGCCCAAAACGTGATTTTGTCTTGTCTAATGTGCTTAACTACGAACACTATCCCTCATACCACTGGTGCTCCTCTGACCAACGCAGCCTTGAAGTTTCTTTTGGACAGTTTTCAGGACATTTTTTCTACACCAACTCAACTTCCCCTAGACAGACCCCATAATCACCATATAACCCTTAACCCAAACACCAAACCCGTCCAGGTACGCCCTTACCATTACCCACATTTCCAAAAATAAGAGATTGAACGTCTGGTTAATGAAATGCTGCAAATGGGTCGCATTAGACCGAATCACTCCCCTTTTAGCTCACCTATGATGCTTGTTCGAAAAAAAGATGGGACATGGCATTTTTGTGTGGATTATCAAGCTCTAAATGCGGTCACGGTTCAGATAAATTCCCTATTCCTACTATGGATGAATTATTAGATGAGTTGCATGGGTCAACAATTTTTCTAAACTTGATTTGCATTCAGGTTATCATCAAATTATAATGCATGCAGAGGATATCAGCAAAACTGCTTTTCGCACCCATCATGGTCATTTTGAGTTCTTGGTGATGCCTTTTCGATTATCTAATGCACACTCAACATTTTAGACAACTATGTGTTGAACTCAGGGGGAGCTGTTGAAGCACAAAGCATAGATTGATTCAAGAAAGAAGGTTTTGAACTTTCAACATGCCTTGAAGCCTTGAAGATTAATTTGTGATTGAATGTAAAAGGAAGAAAACATTTCTGGTGATCCAAGTGCATTGCATTCATATCATTCATTAAGGGAATTAATTTGAGTATAAGAATTTACAAGGCTTTGATAAATTGTCTAAGGTTTTGAAATAAATCAACATTTTTTGGAAAAATAATGTTTTCTACTAGATTAATAGATTATATTAAGAAAAGAATCGATTATCTTGTTCTTGGTGCTTTCTGGAAAACTTTTCAAGAACAATGTAATTTGATTACGTATCAAAATAATCGATTATTTTACCTTATTTCTCTTATAAACAGCTTTAATGAACAGTTTAATCGATTACCAACATGCTGTAATCGATTACATAGTCCAATCAAAATATATCACCTTCCTGTCATAATCGATTACCAGTAATAGTAATCGATTACATTATATGCTATACTTAACATGTTCTACTGGTTTAATCGATTACCAATTGTAGTAATCGATTACATAGTTCAAAACAGTTTTATACAAGTTCCTAGTTTAATAGATTACCAGAGTTTGTAATTGATTACATAGTGTTGTTATATTTTTGCAACTGTCTGGTGTAATCGATTACATGTCGGAATAATAGATTATTTTGTTCGTTGCTCATACCCAGAAATTTGTTAAACAGTTTAATCGATTACAGTCTAGAAATAATCGATTACAAAAGCAAAATAATGGATTACAGGAGCGTATTTAATCGATTACTGACGGTTAAAAAGTTTGTTATAAATTGAATCCTTGCTCAGCTGTTTTACTAGATCAATACGTATTCTGAGCATTCTAAGGCTTTCTAAACATTATCTTAGTGGTTTTCTGGGTTCATTGAGTTCTTGCTTTCACAAAAACACTTATGGGTTGTTAGGTGATTATTGAAGCAAGAAGTTTCTTTTCAAAGGATAAGGAAAGTCATGTTCTGAAGATTGTTTTCATAATTCACCCTGATTGTTCATTCATATGCATATCATTCATTGGATCATCAGGTGATTTCTTTCCTTAAACTTTGAGGCTGTAATTTGATAAGTGCCACATTTCAGTAAACATAGGAATCAAACATGGCACTTATCCATTATTTTAATACAATTAATCACAAGATAACCCTAGAAACCTAGTTAAATGATCATAATATTAAGGTAAGCTATGCTTTTGTGTTTCGAGAAGCTTTCGTCCAATTAATTGATTCAATTTTGCTAGGTTTTGAAGTTACGGAAGAAGCAAGATTGCGAAAAGACCAAGCAAGGAGTGAATCAAGTAAAGAAAAGGGCTTTAAATAGCAAACCGGGCCCATCAGACATCAAGCCCAAGCTTTTCTTCATCGCTAAGCATTTAAGCTCGCCCAGGCCACCATTTCATGTGTATTTTGGTCGCCTGGGCGACCCACACTTCCCCAGAAACCGCCTTAGCTCGCCCAGGCGCCTGATTATAGGCTATTTTGGTCGCCTGGACGCCCCAAGTAGGCAGGAGGCCATTTCCTATATATAGGGGACGAATTTTGGGAGCAAATCATCATTCTTTCACTTCTCTTCTCTGCTAGGGCACCAACTTGTCCTCATTTCTTGCTTTCTTAGTCCTAAGTGAGTGTAGAAACTTAGGGAAGTGAGTTAGAGTGAATTGTGTAAGGAGATTCTGCCGAAGAGAGGATCGATGACGAGCTTAGTCGGTGATTCTCTCGAGGAGGTTCTGCCCATGTTCGCTTAAGCTTCTCTAAGGATTGGACGTACTCTTCTTATCCCTATGCTCTTTTAATTATTTATGCATCGTTCTACTTCTTGTTGGTAATTTCATTCTACCCTTAATGCTTGATTCTACTTGATCACTAGGGTCACAAACTTAAATTCCTAAGTGAAACTGGAAAGTAATCTTAGGGTTTGAATCGAATGAAATTACTCGTTACGTTACGTTGCTAGGAATAGAGCATAATGTTTCGATCGCATTAAACACGTGAATATGATCTTAATGCTTGGGTATTTAATTAAGTATGCGACGAATCGATATTTAGTAAAATATCCATAGGGCTTAATTGCGAGGAATCGAGTTAAGTTTACCTAAACGTGTGCGTCAACAAGAATAGAAAATGCATACGTAAAATCAATTAAAGGGATAAGCAAGACAAAACCCAATCCTATACTTACTTAACTTGTATCAGTTTATTTCATTTCCCATAATCGTTTATTTGTTTTCCATTATCTTTATTTTACATTTTCCGCAACAAACAACAACAAATGAATCTTCGCTTCCTATCTGTATATAACTACTAAACTGTTAAATTAATTCAACCGACGTAAACCCAAATCCCTGTGGAGAAACTTTTATAAATTTGAAACTTACAGCGATAACAATAGCACACTTGCCGTGGTATTAAAATCCCTAACAAGTTTCTGGCGCCGTTGCCGGGGATTTGGCTTGTTTACTTAAGTTATTTTAAATTTCAGTTTAGTATTTTCTTGTTCTTTATTTTTTGTTGTTTTTGTATATATTTCTTTGTTATTCTAAAACCTCTGTGCTTAATGTAACGTCCCAATTTTCTAATCAGGATCATTACCAAACATACACCACAATCAGACAGATAATTAATCAGAGTTTAAGCAGTTTGGAAGCAAATACGAGAAGTGACATCATCAAATGTCATCTGTATAGCACTGTACACTATAACATGGTGAATATACATCAAAGTTCCACTGTACAATACAAAACTGTACAAATGTCCCATCAGGGTACATCAATATAAAACCAAAACCAAAATATAAGGCTAAGTACAAAACTACAAAACATCTGAGCACATGCTCATATCCTCTATCCTAAGGTGTCCGGCAGCAGCTAATCCTGCATAGGCCTCTTGCCTTGGGATTTATCTGCTACTCTCGAAGATTCACCTGCATCATAAGTCCCACAAACGGGGTGAGATATAAAATCTCAGTAAACTCAGGGCCCTTGAAGGTATTTCCTTCCCCTGGTTCACTGACAACACACATATATAGATATCAACTATAACCATCATCATTAGCATCAGTCACAACTAATCAATACATATACAGTCAATATATATATATATATATATATTTATATATCCATCTATCAATGAAAACCAGAACAAGCTCATGGCTTGTATTCATGCACTACACACTCACAATATCAACACCACACAATCATAACATGAGTATCCATATCATCGGATAACTCAATCAATGTACATGCAATCAATGTACTACCATCTCAAAGAATCATCCAATATCAAGGATTTAGCTCATACACATTCATCAGTATCAACATCAAGACATACTCAGGGAAAACATTAAATCAGTCATCAAGCACGTCAATGCACAATACACCTGACCACAATCAGGTTATACACGTCATCAGCCAAAACCAAGGCATAATCATGGCATACAGCCATTTATCACATCCATAACCATCATGCAGAGGCTACATCTAAGTATATAAGGCCATCTCCTTACGGGGAGGCTACCTCGATATCCTCGGCACATCTCTTGCATGAATCCCTAGCGGAGGCTTCATCTAGATATATAGGTACATCTCTGATCACGAGGCATCAAATATATATCCGGTACATCTCCTTTTGGTGAGGCTACCTCTGTGTACATAGGCACATCTCTCTGATCACAAGGCTCCTCTATGTATCACGGGCCATCTCATCCTCTATCACAATACAATTGCCTGGGAAGGCTACATCTGTGTATATGGGATCATCTCCACGTAGGAGGCTGCCTCCATATCACAGGCTCATCTTACCCCAGGTCTTACTCAGTCTCAAGTCATCTATCCTATTACAATAGGATACTATTCAATCATAGCATGCATAGTCAGGTTTCACATTCACCCAGACCTACAACAATTCAATCACAACCAAGCCATGCATATCAATCCCCTATCACAGGGTTCAGTTCACATTTCAAGCATAGCATATCAATACATGTCAATTTCCCTCTCATAGGGATCAGAACATCAGCACACAGCATCTACATACATGCATATTCAAGTCTCATAACAATAAGGCATGCTATCAATGAATCATAACTATGTTCATTGGTTTCCCTTTTCTCAGGGTCAAGTACACATCAGTTTCCCTTATCAGGAATCAAGCACTTCAATTCCCTTCCTCAAGGATCAAACACAACAATCATTAATCAATAACTCATGGTCCTATATGATAATTACCCATCTCTGGGTTCAGACCAAATGTCAAACATCAATTACTCTTTCATAGGGTTCAGACCACATCTATCAGTTATTCACAGCATATTACACGTTCCTCTACTAGCATATACACATATCCTAACCATAATCCCAGTGGATATATGGTGGAACACAGCAGAGGATTCACAAACAAGAACCAAGAGCTTACCTGCTCTAGACAGATCACCGGCTCTCCCGGCCTCGTGGTCAACACCACCAAAGCTCTCACGCTCACGTCCTACACAAGAACAATCATATATAGTATCAGATACGGTTCTAGACCGTTCAAACGAAAGGGAACTATCATCCTTTCTATAACCACATAACAAATCACTGTGCAAGTGATTATCTGATCCTCAACAGGATCCCTCTCAGCCTACACAAGGCTACAGAGCCTCCACACAAGCTCTGATCAATTATGGCCAAGCATATCTCTGCTTACAATGGCCTAACTCCAACCTCTCATAATG
>PYAF01002560.1:0-21439 GCA_007407185.1 Glycine tomentella
TTCTTCCGTAACCTTCAAACCTAATAGAATTCAAACATTAGATTGAATGAAAAACTTTCCGAATCATGAAAGCACGCCTTACCTTCACATAATCATCAATTATCTAGGTTTCTAGGGTTATCTTGTAAATAAGTCAATTAAAATACCGGATAAGTGCCATATTTAAATCTTATTTTCACTGAAATGTGGCACTTATCAGTAATGCAGGTTTTTTGCCTTTCTCCATTCATCTATCTCCAAAAATATCACATTATAAGATTCAAAGAATAAAGTCAAAATGCTCAATGCCCCTAAAAGAATGTGAAAATGAAGCAATAGATAATTTCTACATACATATATTTTGTCTTGTATGTTTGTGAAGTGGATGATTCATAATTGAATTTTCCCTTGCAATCGGGACAATAGTAATCTGCATTTTCCAGATCCTGCATTAAGACACTTTCAAGTCATCTTAATATTACCTTTATCAAAGGAAATCAAACAAGCAAGATGAATAGAATAAGGAAACGTGGAATGTATGACCATGCTAACCATGATATGATACCTTGAAAAGTTTGCTGGAAATTTTGTGACACTCAGCATGCACCCAAACATTACAACCATCACAGCATACCTGTCACAGTTTAGCCCCACAACATCTCCAAAAATTAACTTTTTTGTTCAAATAAAATAAATTAAAATAAACAGACACCTCTCTTTGCAAATGCCATAATATTGTTTCGATTTTATTAACTGTTATAACAGAACCCAAAAAAAAGTAATTAAATGTCAACTATGAATTCATCAAGTCAAGAAATTGAAGAAATCTAGAATGAGTCGAGGCAGAACCTTTGCACAAGGCTTGCAATAGTGCTGAGTAACACAACTTGAATCCTTATTCTTCTTCATGGTTTTGCATGGTGACATCAAACCACAGCCAGCACATGGTATTGTATCCTACATAATTTATTGACCGGATAAAAATCTATAATTAACCAGACTCTATAGGATTTAAAAGATAAATAAACTAGAGAAATTACCCTTATCTTTCATATAGATATATTGAAAGAGATGAAAGACTTTGAATAAGAATTATGCTTTGAAATGGTGACATAATGCTATAACATTATGAGTATGTCACTATTTCAAAGGCATGTCTTTGAAGTCTATGAGAAATTAGAACCAATACAAAACTATATGTGTCATACTCAGCAATCAGCGAAGCCCATACGTCTATACCTGTGCCATATCCTATGGAACACGACAAGAAAATATTTTAAGGCAAACTGCATGATCAGTTTCACTTCACAAGCTGAGTTAAAAACCTATTAACTTAGGAGTAACCGATACCATTAAAAAATCATAATTCTATTAGTCCCTCTACTTTTGCATTTTTGGCCATTAAAAAAATACTACTCATAGTATATCATAATTTGAATTCTTGAAGTAGGCAATAACTACATTTTTTTTATCAGCGTAGGCAATAACTACATAAGAAGCTAGAACGTATATATCATTAGGCACTCCTTAGTCCTTAGTCCTTCCTTCTAGTATCATAATATTACTGATACTCGTTAATAGATACTATGCAGATAATTGAACTACTCATGTTCGAGTGAAAATCTTAATTTTAAAACAGTAAGTTAATAGATACACATACAACCCAGTTATATGTCTTTGAAACAAACTGTTACTCTATCAACATCACTGTCATTCAGTAACAGGAGATCCACCTTGCACTTTCTGCCAATAGCAAATAGATAAGGCCAAGCAGCATCGACTCTATGAGAAAGGAAAGGAGCAATCCAAGTTTAATACAAAAAAGAAAAATAAGTAAAGCTGATGGAATCATACTGAGATAGTGTCCTTCATTACCTTCTTTAATTTTCTCCAGTGAAGGAAAAAGTGCCTTCCTTCTGGTGTTGTTCATCCACTATATATAGGAATGACATTGAAGTTAATTGTGATGGAAAGTAGCAAGCAAGCAGGCAAGAAAGGAAAGAGTGAAATTGAAAGTGTTAACCTGTCTAAAGCGGTAGATTGAACGCTCAACCAAGAACCAACCAAAGACCAAGACAGTAACAACAGAGGGAACTGAATGGGAAGGCGTCTTAGCCAGAGAGCGACCTCATTGTAGCACATCTACCATATTTCACATCAAACCAACAACAAGTTTGATGGTAAAGAAGGTAAGTGTTTTGATTCCACCATATAAATGCAAGCCAGATGGGATCCAGGAAATGGGGAAGTGCATTGCAACTAAGCAAAGAAGAGTACACATACTTTGCTAGGATGGAGGACTAAAACTGTAAATTAGGAAGATAACTCATAACAAATAAAATAGTGCGAATCCATTTGCATTTAACGAAACCCAACATACGAAAATACAGTGTCCAAAATATTTAGGTTGGGAAATTTTGTTCATAAAGTATTCAAAAAATTAAGACATACATCGAAGTAGTTTGTCCTATAACATCTAGTGATGTGTCTGTGCAGTCTTGTGAAGTTGTAAGAAATACGCTGCCCATTTTTGCTGAATTGTTGTTATGTACGCCATGTCTAACGACGTCGCATCGACAAACCACTACATCATACATAAAAACAAGAACACAAAAATATTTAATGAATAATGTAATCAGTTCATACTTAAACAAGTGTAAACACAATGCGTACAAAATGTAATATACCTTGTTCCAGTCACTCCTCACATACCCGCTAACTATGTTCCACATCCAATGCATGACGTAATAGCCACATTCATAGCCTTCGGGTTGAAGATGGCTCTAAAATGAGACAAAAAATGTATTGTAATGTCTTTATCCCACATGAATGTCAATAACATAACTATGCAAACAATAATCATTAAATGAGTAACCTTCACTTCAATCCATTTTGGTATGGCATTAGACGTCTTAACACGGAATGTTCCCTTCAATTTCTTCATTGCCCTAAATTGGGTGTACAAAACATGAATGTGGGTTAGGTTATTACATATATGGTTAATTTTTAAAAATTACTTCAACTAACTTGTTAATCGTGGTTTTGATGTGAATATCAAGCTTCCTATGTAATGAACAAAACCAAACAACTTCATAAGACCATGGACATAGCACAACAAGTTGCTAATGGGCCCTGTAATGAATAAAAATTGGAAAATGTTATGATGGAAAAATTGCCATAGGGATATCCAAACTATTTTTTTGTGCTTACTGATTGAAGTAAGCTCCTAGGTACACTTGTCTTTGTGATTCCTTGACCCATGTTTCAATGTATTTTTCACACTCTTGACTTGGTTCCTTTGCACAGTGTAACAACTGAGGCTCAAGGAATCCATAGACCGAATTATGCCCTAGGCTTCTACATTGGTCTTCCATAAACCTAATTTTAACACATTAAATCCAAAAAAAAAACTAAGCAAATGTTAACCAATAATAAAGCCTCTTATTTAAGCGAACGTAACAGAAATTGTACTTACATCATCCACAACTGTAGGATAGATATGTTCAAACATTTGTCGCCTGAAATGATTTCGTTGACATCATTAAAAGTTATGAACAATGGTGTCACTACATTAGGGAGACCAAATTTAGATCCATCCCACAACAACTCAACGGGCTTCTTGTAAAAATGAAAGAGATTCATAATCAGTTCGCCCATTGGGTCATCTCCACAATCAGTGTCTGACCGTTGAATAGGTTCACTGGGTATTGTAGTACACAATTGTGAATCCTATTTTTGTGAATAACAAAGTCATGTTAATTATTGAAAAGGTCATGAAAAAAACAACTTATTTTCAAAATCATACAACTTGCAATATAAATGGAAAAACTCCATAGATGAATACCTGCGGAGTTACAACTCTCACAAGATATGTGGGCCACGCAACAAATGTGTGAAGAGTTTGTCTCACATATTGGATTTCAGACGACGGGAAAGGAACTTCTGCGTCTGCATCAATAATTTTAGTCACATTAACTCTAACAACATCATCTACATAAGCCACATTGTGTATGGTGGCCACCCCGTGCTGAACTTTTCCCATGGCAACCAGCTTCATCGAATGTTCACAAACAACATACAGTCCCATAGTAGGTACGACAGACATAACATTATTTTTTGCTGATGGATTACTTGCATTTCTAGCACAACTCCCCTTTGTGCTGACACGTGCAACTATTTCGTGAAACTGTTCGTCAACTGGAGGGGACTCTAGTGATGCAATTTGGGACAACTCCATTTTTATGGCCTCCTTCAACTCTTGTTTCATTGTCTCCTTAACCTCTTGTGTTATTTTCTCAACAGGTTTTTTTGTAGCTTCCTCTTGTTCTCTCCTCCATTCTTCTTTCATATTTTTAATAACGATAGCCAAATCATGTTGAGTGATACATGGCTGAGAACAACCTGAACCACGGGATACCTGTCCAAAATATTGACATATTGTCACACCATCACCTACTACACGAACACGACCAGGGTGCTCTAGTCACCCTAATGCAGTATTGAGAATGTCATTTCGACCATGCGGAACAAAGGTTCCCTGTGTTGTTTGTTCTTCTAACGAGTCCTACATGACAAAGCACATGACAACCACAAAATCATAAGGTTGTTGAACACAAAAATATTAGCTACTTAAATACAAGAGGTCAACATTAAGTCACTATTTTATCTGATATCTCTTGTGCCGCTGTAGACGTCATTCTTCCATATTTCTTTGTTCGAGCCATCTTCCACTTAACATGTCTTGGTATTGGAGATGGTGGGTCATCAATCAAGGTAGGGTTTTCAGTGTTCATTGCATCTTGTTGTCTTTTCTTCATCTTTTCTTCCATTAGTTTTTTTTCGAGCAACTCGTAACCCCCTCGAGACAGAACGTGTGGGCAATCATTGAATTTCTGAATTTCTTGAGCCTTTTTTCTAACTCCCTGTGTAAAATATGAAAATATCATGTTTATAAAGAATACAAGTAAATGTCATTGACTAATGGTAGACCACATGTTTAGTTCTTATAACCACATGTCTAACCTGCCAATTAGGATTATTCCTGCTAGTAGCAAATGCTTCCCAAGTATCATGATCCAACCCATACTTAACACAAGGATGTCCTTTATCTTGCCCCTGTTTATCAGCATATATGTATTTGCATGTCAGGGAAGACTTAAATTGCCTCCATCTTGTGGCCACCGATGACATCACCTTCTTCTTCACTGCAGCTAGTTCTGAAATCTCAAATTTTCGCTGCACCAACAACAACTCACAATAAGTTTATTACATTGTAGGTATAATAATGGCCTTCACCAAATAAGAAAAGAACAACAGAATCTCAAATACCAAGATGTCATCCCATATTAGCTGCTTTAGATTTTTCGGAACTTCTTTCCAACTTTCGTGGACTATAGGGATTTTTTTTCTCGTGCTACAACACCTAGGTAGCTATGGAACTTGTGCTTGTGAGGACCAGATCCTCTCCCAGTTAGAGGATTGACTACAACAGATGGTCTACGCTCGTACAACTTCCTTGCTGTCAAGCATCTTAGTTTTGTTGATTGCCTTGTCTTCCTCGATGTACATTCTGAAGGTGCATCTGTAGGAGGAGGGGAAAGCGGTGGTGTTGCCATTAATCTCTGCAAACAAAAAAATAATTTCTATTAAGTTGTCATTATTTACAATGTATGCTAAACAGAAATGCAAAGGTAACAAATAAGTAATTATATGACAGGCTTATTTATTATACATTAGTAATTGAAGTCCAGCTGCATTATTATACATAATACATATAACCGTTGAAACTTTGACATACATTAGTTAAGTCTTGTTCTTTTCCCACAAGCCTTCTTGGTGATCAGTACGATTTGCATGCTCATCATCCTACATATGTTCTTCACCAAGTGCAGGTATTCGCATATACACAGGCGCAAACTCATGTTTGTCAGGTGGAGGTTCTTGAGTTTCATAACACATGGCAGTTGATCTTCCTTGAATAACCACAGACAACCTTGAGTTACAAGGATCTTGGACATAAAACACTTGTTTGGCTTGTTCAGCCATGACGAAAGGCTCGTCTTTGTAACCCAATTTATCAAAATCAACTAAAGTAAAACCATATTGATCCACATGAACACCAGTGTTTCCATTAACCCAGTTTCACTTAAAAACACGCACTCTGAATTCATTATAATCAAGTTCCCATATTTCTTCAATGACACCAAAGTAAGGCATCGAAGCTCGAATCGGTTTTTTATCTGATGCACTAGAAAATGTTCCGAAGAAGCCTCAACACTGACACCACTATTTTGCACACTATTTTTATCATCCTGTGATTTAGTGTAAAAGGAGTAGTGGTTGATGTTGTATCCTTTCCAAGTTGGGACATTAAGGTTTGGCCCAACTGCTAATAGAGTTAATTTTCTTGATGTTGTTTCATCTCCAACAATTTTCTCTCTGAACTACTTAACGAAAGTCTTGTTATGCTTCTACAGTGCCTTCATCATGTTCATGTTTGGGTTAGTATCTATGATGTATTGTTTGTGAATCTCTATGTACGGCAAAACCTCAACTGTGTTATTCAGAATATACAAATGTGCATGTTCAACTTGTTGTCAGGACATAATGACCACATTGAAACCTTGTGTACCGCAACCTCCCCGGGATAAGTCATGTCGTGTCTGCAGAATCCCAACGGCTTGAAGTGCATTGACGTACTCAGTACAAAACTCAATACATTCTTCGGTGACATGCCGTTCAACAATTGAAGCTTCTGGTCTGTACTGATTTTTGGTATAACCTTTGAACACCTTCATGTACCGCTCAACAGGATACATCCATCGTAAAAAAACCGGACCACATAACCTTATCTCCCTAACAAGATGGACAATTAAATGCACCATTATGTCAAAAAAAGAAGGTGGAAATAACATTTCCAATTCATAAACCACAATGGCAGCCTCGTGCTCCAGTTCATCTAGCTGTCTTGGGTCAATAACTTTGCTACAAATAGCATTGAAGACAAAACATAGATGAGTTATGGAAACCCTTACTTTGTCAAGCAAGGTACCTCGAATGGCTACGGCCAACAATTATTGCATTAAAATGTGGCAATCGTGAGACTTCAACCCTACCAATTTAAGCTCCTGCATTGACACAAGGCTCTTGATATTTGAAGAGTATCCTTGTGGGACTTTCAAACTTCGTAAACATTGACAAAAACTTTTTTCTCCTTTGTTGACATGGTGTGACATGCTGGTGGCAAATAGACTCGACGACCCTCTGCAATGGGATGCAACTGTTGACGTATACCTAAGTCAACCAAATCTTGACGACTTTTTAAACCATCCTTAGTTTTGCCTTTTATGTTCAGTAAGGTTCTAATTAAGCTGTCGCATACATTTTTCTCAACATGCATCACGTTTATACAATGTCTAACTTCTAGATCGCACCAGTACGGAAGATCAAAGAAAATTGACTTTTTCTTCCAGATGTTCTTTTGCATCGCATCCTTCTTTTGGGTCTTCCCAAAGATACTCATAATGTCCTTCACCCGGTCATAAACTTGTTTTCCATCTAACAGTTTAGGTGCAATTTCAGTCTCCTGGCTTCCATTAAAAGCTTTTTTCAATTGGTGATACGGGTGATAAAGTTTAAGAAATTTGGGATGCCTATTATAGACTATTTTCTTTCCATGCTTTAGTTAGAGGTAGCTTGTTTGTTTCTCGCAAATAGGACATGCGTGATGCCCTTTGACTCTATATCCACTCAAATTCCCATAAGCTGGAAAGTCATTAATGGTGCAAAACACCATTGCACGTAACAAGAAAGTTTGTTTCACATTGCCATCAAAAACATCAACGCCATCAACCCACAATTTTTGTAAGTCTTCAATCAACGGAGTCAGATAGACATCGATATCATTGCCTGGTTGTCTTGGACCAGCTATCGTCATAGCAAGCAAAATGTATTTTAGCTTCATGCATAGCCAAGGAGGGAGGTTGTAAATCATCAACAAAACTGGCCATGAACTGTGGTTGGTACTTAAGCTACCAAAAGGATTCATACCATCTAAAGCAAGACCAAGCCTTAGGTTTCTTGGCTCGGACCCAAAATCAGGATATAAAGAATCAATTGTCTTCCATTGAGGAGAATCAGCAGGATGTCGCAGCAACCCATCAATCACTCTTCCTTCTGCATACCAACTAAGATGTTTGGCATCATTTTTATTAGAAAACAGTCGCTTGAATCTTGGAATAATTGGACGATACCAACAAATTTTTGCTGGAGAGGCGTTCTTTTGCGTTCCATAGTGACCACTATCGCCATCCTTCACTTTGTAACGGGATACCCACATGTGGGGCACTTGCACAGTGTCGCGAAGTCATTTTTGTATAAGATGCAATCGTTAGGGCAGGCATGAATTTTCTGGTACTCCAAACCCACAGGACATAATATCTTCTTCGCCTCGTAGTGATTTTTAGGGAGAACATTGTCTTCAGGGAGCATCAGTTTCAACATTGCTAGCAACGCGGTGAAGCTTTTGTCACTCTACCTATATTTGGCCTTCAAGTTCACCAAACCTAACACGGCTGACATCCTCGTGAATGTTGTGCACCCCGCATACAATGGCTTATTTGAATCACTATCTAATTGGTCATAGTAAGGTGCATGTGCTTCATGAAAACCCTCTTGGCCAATATCACGTATCATTTCTTCCAAGCAACACCCAAACATCTCCTCACCAAATACAGGTTCAGATATTGATGGCATGTCTGACATTTCTCCATGCCAAATCCATGTAGTATAACTTTGGATTATGCCTTCACATATAAGATGTGAACTAATCTCATCCAATGATTGTCAACATCCATTTCCATATTTAACACAAGGGCAGAAGTACTTGCCACCCAATGATGGTGCATTAATTTCAGCAAATTGCAAGAAAAATTCAACCCCATTCTCATACTCGTCAGTTATACATGATTTTTTCATCCAACTATAATCTATGTTTAGTCTGCTGTGATACTAAGGTTATCAAACATGCGTAAACATTCAACCTACTTCATTAAAGGTGTGGCTCTATCCCATTCAGGAACATTCAATTTTTTTACCTAATTCATTTGTCGAGGTTAAGTATGTGTTGTTTAATTTGACAAAATTTTGGCAGCATTTCGCCTTCATCTCCATGTACACGAAGTGAAACTAGTGACATTAAGTCACCACATCTCAAATGTGCACCCAGAGATAAAAGCAAGATGCATTTAGCCAAAATTTCATCAAAATAAACAAACCATACTTATATTCGACGCATGAATTAGGTAAAAAAATAGAACATTCCCAAACTGTCCAAACGGACAATTCAAGGTCCAATACAATGATTAATCCAAACTATCCGTATTAATCATTGTATTGAAGCCTGAACAGGACACAAAGGTTCTCTAAAAATGCATATAACTTTAAAACATTCTATAACACATGTTACACATGTAAGTCTCATACGCAAATAAGTGTACGAAAGTCACACATACCTCCTACAGTGGGCATAAGCAACTCTTCAGCAATTTTGGTGATGGCAACGGAATGGAATCAACAAATGTGATGGACTCCTCAAAGAATGTCGCCTTCAACCAGTGAGTAAGTTCCCAACTAACAACGTCAGTTACTTGTACCTGGAAAATAAATAGATGGTCAATAATCGTAAGCGAAGCATGATAAGAAAAGAATGAAATACGAGAATCAATATTCACATAAAGAAAAATAAAATCATAAGTCCATTAAACCGTGAAGGGTTTATGCCTAATCTTACAAACAAAGACGTATACTTAAACATGGTCATGGAGAAAACCCAAGAGAAAACAAGAACATCAAACACAAAATCTATGTAGGAAGGAGTAAGCACAGAAGAGTCCCCCTTTAAACCCAAGTCTGCTGTTTTTCCATCAATGACATTTCCATCCCTTTAGGGTTTCATTCCCAAACTATCCCCATTGAAACATTTCAACCTAAGGTCTCATAAGGGTTCAACCCCAAAAAATTATAACAAGACAGAAGTAGGGCATTACAATGCATGTGATGCACATGGCCAAAATGACAACATTACTATGGGCCCATTACTCATATTTTACATTGACCTTTATCAGAACAATAGAAACATCAACAGTAAGTAAGAGCAGTGATTGACATCTCAAATGTTTTATAGACATTGCTTTTTTCCCTAGTACACTATACTTCCCTTCCAGGGTCAACCTTGTAAGTGAAAGACTAGCTACTGTTAATCTCATATAATTTAACTCAATATAATCTTAAATTGGAATAACACTAGGCATGGATGATTCACTTCTGACAGTGAATTGCATATAAAAAGCAATAAGAGGAGAGTTGTTATACCTTTAATAAGTCTTGCAGCAAGATCTATGCTAAGAAGTTTGACCCACAGGCTTCTATATCAACAGGGGGAACTATCATCTGCTAGTTTCATAGTCAGTGCTTTTCCTCCTGGTCTGAAATCAAAGATAATACACCTTTAATTACTGGAACAATAATATTTTAATAGTTTTTGCTATCTGTGCCTTGACTAGCTCAAGATAATACTCAGCATAATACACAAATTCAAGTGCATTCATAATCATGAAAACATCAAACACAAAAAATCATAGAAGATAAACCTGAACCAAAAAATGGACCATAAATGAATTACATAAGGTCAAACAACCTTTTTTTCTTTTTTAATTTCTTGTATCGTTGTTGCCAATGTAACTTAAACAACTACTATTACAACTATATATACATCAACTTGGAACTAACTAACTTTCTAACAAACTAACTTAAACAACTACTATTACAACTGCTTTAAGTAAGTCTAATATCCCCCTCAAGTTGGAGAATATATGTTAATGAACCAAAAAATTGCGGATGAATCCATGGAAAGCTGCAGTAAGCAGAGCCTTAGTAAACACTTAAGGACAAACCATGAGCTAGTTTAGGCTAAGTTCAATCCCCTTATAATAATACTGTTGCTGTTGTATGTTCTTAATAATTATCTGAGTGTTTAACTAAACAAACCATTTAACATATTGAGAATTTAAAAATTAATATTTTGTATTCTACACTTAACAAAAACATATTTAAAACATAAATTATTTAAAATGAATATTTTTATGCTACACTTAACAAAACCATGGAGTAGTTAGGAAGATTAAGACTACTGATCGTCATAATAAATAAAGACATTCAGATCACTTGATATGTACGTCATAACTTAAATGGGACTTGGACATGAGAGTTGTACTATTGATGCACTTATTTTTTTTGTTAAATGAATGAACATGTCCAGTTGGAGCAGACATTTTGTGGCTGACTATGAGTACTAACATGGATAGAAATTTTTTTAATTTAACACACAATGGATTAGTCTTTTTCTGTTTGCTGAATCAGCCTATTTTGACGCTAAAATAATATCTCTACGACTCCATTCCTTAATTAAAAACCAAGCTGTAAATCTTAAATAAAAGACCGAAGGGCCTAAATTGTTTGTGTAAATAACTTTTTAATACTATTATTATTCTATGCTATGGTTTGAAAAATTGAAGCAGACCCAAACCTTTGTATATGTGTGCTGCCGACGACGTGTTTTCTTTATTCGCTACTCACTAACCCAACACGTGACCCTTTCCCTTATGTTTCACTCTCGACTTGCTCTCCTTTTTGTCCACACACACACACTAGCTAATACTATTTCTTTCTTTCGTGTCCCTTTTACCTTTTTTGCCAAATGGAAAACTTGTTCGTATGCTCTCTTCTACAACATGACAGAGGCTAAGTAAAGAAAAAGTGGAGACTTGACTTTGAATTCAAATCCCCTTCTTCACCTTCTTTTTTCCAATGATGTTAATTTTTAATCAAGAGCAGTGGATACTACTAATGAAACATCATCCACCTTATTAGCCTTCTTAGCTTTCGTGCTACATGTTTGCTTTAAAATCGGGTTTAAATGTCAATCTAACTATCAATATCAATATGTTAAATGGTTTCTAAACTAGTTCACGGGTGAAGTGGCAATGAATATCAATATGATTACACCTCTCATGATGGGAAGGATTAAAGGCTAAGTGAATTGCAGACATATTATCACATAACATGACATAAGAGCATGATTTACCAATAGAAACCTCAAAGAGTTGTATCAATTGTTGTAACCGAATCACTTCACTTCCTATTGAAGATAAGGCATGATACACTGACTTAGCAGAGGATTTTGAAACAGATCAAAGTTTTCACAGATTTCCAGGAAATTAATGAGTCTCCAAGGAAAACACAAAAACCAGTTAGGAATAGTCTTGCTTCAAACAAAAACAAGTCTGTAAAGGACATGCAAAGTTGATCTTCATATTATGATTCACACATCAAAGCTGCTAATAAAATAGAAATAAAAATACAAAAGTTGAGAAAAATTTAAATGAAAAAAAAGCAGTGAATATACCCATAACAAAAAATAGAAAAATAAAAATTCAATCTTTCAATAAATACAACAAGAAAATACAAAAAAAAAATGACAAAAAGGGAAAAAGTCATATTTTTTATCAGTCGACAAATCATATGTGTAAGCTAAAGAAAAAAGTGCAAGTTTCAATATGCATGTGCATCAGGAAACAAAAGCTCAATTTGGAGAAGTTAGATTACTGTAACCACCGATGGCTTATTTATGGCTACTGCTTCAACTCACATAAAGGAAAGCAAGTACTGGTCTGGTGGTGCATAGTGCTTTGGTTGGTCAATGCTAAAATCAATTAAATATGATCTTCAAGCATACTTCCCGGTCAATGTACCTTGCTGAATCCCCTTAGTCTTCAATATTTTTTTAGGTTAAATTACTTTATCAATCCTCTATTTTTTTTTCAATTCAATTTATTACTCAATAGTATTATTTAATTTAGTTATTCAATGAAATAAATATTTTTATGTCTGTGAAGAACAAATTCTATTATATATATATATATATAAACAATACTTATCGATATTAATATACAACAAAAAATATATTTTTAAAAAATAATCACTTTAATTTAGTTATCTTTACTTCAACAATAATTAACAAATTCCTAAAGGCTAAATTATCCATTTTCAAGCTGGAGACATGTAAATACCATTATGGATTAAAGGGAAAAAAGGGGAAAAATAGGTGATAATGGTATGAAGACAAAGATTTGGGTGATGTCAGCATTATAATTTTATGGAAGCTAAAGATGTTTTCAGTTTCTACATGTAAAAATAATGTACAACATCGGGGATTGTGCTACAGATGAGTATAGAGCCAAAATTCTAGAGTCCATTTTTTTGTTTTTGGAACAGCTAAACTGATTTAATCAGATGGTAGTACATGTATTGCTTATCCATGTTCTTTTTATGTTTAGATTATTTTTAAAGAGAGACTATCTATATATTCTCTTTTAAAACTTGTTTGTTCATTGCAGAACAAAAGAACCTTAGATGACACGGAAACATATGAATGTCTACTCAAGGAGTATTGGGAAATTATTAAGGTAAAAGAAGGATTGACTAGTAGTGATATCCTTGCTGCACTGCCCAACTACAAGAAGGGTAAAACAATTTCGCATCATAAACAAATTTGTAAAGGTGAAGAAGAAAAGCAAAATGATTCAGTGTCACGGGTTATTGATGATGATTCTAAGCCAGCCAAAAGGAAGAGGTACAATTCAGAAGTGAAAGAAGGATTGACTAGTGATGATATCTTGGCTGCACAACCCAACTACAAAAAGAGTAAAAAAAAATCTGCATCACAAAAGAATTTGTAAAGGTGATAAAGAAAAGAAAAAGGATTTGATGTCATCGGAATGGGATATTGTTGAAGATTATAAGCCAGCCAAACGAAAAGGGTACAATTCAGAGGTAAAAGAAGGATTGACTAGTGAGGATATCTTTGCTGCACAACCCAACTACAAAAAGGGTAAAAAATTCAGCATCTTAAATTTTTTTGTAAAGGTGAAGAAGAAAAGAAAAATGATTTGATGTCCTGGGAATCAGATATTAATGAAGATTATAAGACATCCAAAAGGAAGGGGTACTATTCAAAGAAAAAAAAGGATTGACTAGTGATGATATCTTTGCTGCACAGCCCAACTACAAAAAGGGCAAACATTTACTGCATCATAATTTTTTTTATAAACGTGAAGAAGAAAAACAAAATGATTCGATGTCAAGGCATAGTGGTGAAGATTATAAGCCAGCCAGGTAAAAGAGGTACAATTCAGATGAGAAAAATAATGATAAAATAGAAAACAGTTCTACAGACAAACATTTCAATGATCAGACTACAAGCATGGGAAGCAGAAATCAAGCTTAATTGGAAAACCTCCATTGAAAAAGGGATATTTTTTTTATCAAGCATAGCCGCTTTGCGTCCATTACTGCCAATAATATAAACCTCATTTACCTAAAATGAAGTTTGGTGCTAGAGTTATCAAAACAGCCTGAAAGTTTTATGGTTGAGGCTGTTAGAACTTTTGTCAGAGCCAAAGTGGATTCCGATGATTCTAGCAAAGGAAGTCTTACCATCTCACGAGAGTCCTAGGTACAAAATTACATACAGATCTGATACTGTGTGCTGACCACTTTCTTTCTCTACTTTTGTTAAGTTACTGTATATTTCTTAATATGGCTTTATGTATATCTTAAATGACTTGTTCTTGTTTAACTTCTAGGTGTTTTCTTTGATGAAATCTCAAATGGAACTCTCTTGCGAGAGTCCTTCATGGATAAGGTTGTTCCCATTTCTGAGCTGTCTAATGAAGACTTCACAAAGGTAAATGACTTGCAGACATATTATCACATAACATGACATAAGAGCATGACTGTATCAATAGAAACCTCAAACAGTTGTATCAATTGTTGTAACCGAATCACTAAACTTCCTATTGAAGATAAGGCATGATACACTGACTTAGCTGAGGATTTTGAAACAGAACAAAGTTTTCACAGATTTCCAGGAAATTAATGAGTCTCCAAGGAAAACACAAAAACCAGTTAGGAATAGTCTTGCTTCAAACAAAATCAAGTCTGTAAAGGACATGCAAAGTTGATCCTCATATTATGATTCACACATCAAAGCTACTAAAGAAGTCTGTAAACACTACTACATATGCTAGATTTAAGGTCGGTTATTTTCGATATACAAAGACGGTTTCCAAACTGTCTTTGTAAGTGGACATCGTCGAAAATGGGACCAAAAATATGAATATAATGAGGTACAGAGTTGTTCCTAATAATAGGTTGCTTTTTAAGCAATTACAAGTTGCAACTGACTCGTGGACTATAACTAATTGCAAATGGTCACTAGTCCAAAGACTCAAATTTAATCTAAACTTCAATGCTTCACATACAATAAGTATTACATACACACATCCATTTCAATCCCAAATTTACAAAAATGAATTTGTTGCCTATGAAAAATAACCAAATAACAATATTTTAGCCCATGACGTAACCAAACATTTTAATCCCTGAAATTTCAAAAATAAGACCCATAATGTTTATTTTAATCCTGAAACTAAAAAAATAAGACCTATAAGAACCAATTTTTAATAATTTTATTGTTTAAAGGACTATAAAAATATTTTTGTAACTGATTAAACTTAAACATGTGCTGGTAAGTTGAATGACTATGTTAGAGATCTTACATTGACTACTAACATGACCTAAATAGTGAATATAAGTAGGGGCAACTTCCCCTCAATAGCTAATCTTTGGAAATGAGTTAGACCCAAATCCAAATTCTAACAGAGCATATATGCTTATCAGGCCACCCATTACTTCATGCTTGAAATGTCCAGTTCTCAACATGTAGATCCAACAAGTAGTGATTTGACTAAACTAATATATACCATGTACAAGTAAGGAGCAACAGCAACCCTCACGGCCTCTACTCATGAACTAAATTTTGGAGTTGAATTATGTCAAACACAAATTCTAGGAGATTAGTTTAACTTTAATGTATAAGTCATATACAACTCCAGTTATAAAAAAAAATAAAGGCTGACAGCATGTTACATAAAGCACAACTTTGAATATTATCATCAATCATCACACTTTTGAGGTTGTTAACCAACCTTACCCCATATTCAGACTAATGACATCCAGCATTATCTTCCATATTTCTAAGTCAATAGATTTGCATTTGCCAACATTATTGCAAATCCACAACATGATATTTATATTGTATTGGCTAATTTGTGGATAATTCAATCTCATGTTTGCCACTGAAGGATGCATTACAACATACTTTTGAATCAAACTTATGTTTGCAAACTTTAATCTAAATATGCACTCTCCCTTCTTCATTTTGTGCAGTGGAATTCACAAAAGGACTTTCCCAACTTTAATCCAAGCATATAGCCTGTGTTGTAGATGCTTCAAGACTAACTAACGAGGCACTTAAAATGCAAACGCAGAAAGAGAGAGAGAGAGAGGAATTGAATGTGTTGCATACGCCACGCTCGATGTCGAGCTGCTCCAACGCCGGGTTACTTTTATTGCTTACTCCCTGAAATCTCCTTCATCTAAAGATAAATGTAGACTTCCCATGAGTCAAAGATTGAATTCCAAAATCATAACACTTCACAATGCATTAGAATCTCCCACTTTAGCTAATGTTTTTAGAAATTTAAATTCATTTTCGCGACAATATGGACCTTGAAACTTGATTTAATACACTACTTGGATATACATCTCTAAAACTTGACCATTTTCTCAATATAACCATGGAGTATCCAAAGTCCAAACACAAAAGAACCACACTATGGCAATGTTATGATGATAAGTCTCTACCATAAACAGGTGTAACAATCTGAAATAGCTTTAGAATCAATAGACACAAGTAGCTCAATCACAAAAGAAACCTATATCAAAGAAAAATAATCAATAGATACAGTCATAAATTCGCATTGAAGCATGGCATTGATTCAGCAAAGATTCAAAGATCATGATCAATTACCAATCCATTATTTTCTTCTGATTATGACCTATTTCCCATTGGTACTAAAAGCAAATAAAAAACTAAAACAAACAAGCACACACACAGGCCATATAGCTATTCCACTGTTTAAAACAGTTCCAAAATGAACATAAACAAACAACACCAACAAAATTAAAAGAAAAGATTGTCATATACAGATCAAAAAAATCACCAATAAAGCTTACAAATTTAATCAAAACTAATAATAAAAAGAAGAAGAACAAGAAAAAATGGCAACCCTTGAACAATCAATCAGAGGAACCCATTTGGAAGAGAATCCTAAGTGAGGAACTTGAACCCAGCAAAGGAACCGTGTCAGAAAAATGTACAGAGCTTTGAAATGATCCACCGTGAATGAATGTGATATTACCTGAATAACTTCTTTGAAGCTACTGGCACCAAGTCGAAGGGAGAAGGAGCTGAGGCGCCTTACGATGGTAACACGAGGCACGCGAGAGGCTCCGTCGGGGAGAGGCCACCACACGGGTACGGTGGGTCAGGGAGACAACTTGCGATGTTAGGGATGTGGGAAAGGGACAGTGGAGGAGTTTAGGGCACGACACTGTAATTTCGTGGGGGCCAAAATAATGGAGACACAAAACAAACAAAACGGCGACGTTTTAATTTTGACATTAGCTGCATTTTAAAGACGGTTATACAAGAAACGACTTTGAAAACACAAAAATGAAGACGATTAAATTGAAACCGTCGTAGCTTTCAACCATCAAAGACGGTTTCAAAATGAACTGTCTTTGAATTGTTCATCTTAATTACGGAAATGCCACCGCACACCATCTACGACGGTTTCTGGAGAACCGACTTAAAATGCCTGTCGTAAAAAGCATTAATTGTAGTAGTGCTTTAAAGTTTCATACCCAACAACTTTAAATAGAAAACAAAATTAATTGCATGTAATCGATTAATACGAGTATATAATTGGTTATTTCACCTTATGTAATCGATTAATATGCCAAATAATCGATTAAAGTGTTCTTGAGCAGTTATGGAAAACTTTGATGAACAAAGTAATCGATTAAGCTAAGACGTAATTGATTAAAGCATACATACTCAATTAGAAAATAAGCTTCAGTAATCAATTACAGAAGAGTGGTAATCGATTAAGACAGACATGCTTAATGTATGAAATGAACTATATAATTGATTACACTTGGCTTGTAATCAATTAAAGTGTTCTATATGACTTTTCTGAAATATCCTTTGCTAATGTAATCGATTATAGACACAGAGTAATCGATTAATGTAGACATATTTGCTTTTTAAATAAACAAAGTCATGAGAGAATCATTCCACATGCATCATGTAATCATTCAACCTTTTCTTAAAACATGAATGCATAATTATGATTATGATTTATGCAATGCAAGGATCTCAGATTAAACCTCTTAAACAATCTTAACAAATTAAAAAATGTCTTCAATTGAATGACATGTAAAAAGCTAAAATCTAAAAGTTTCTTCATCATCCTTGATCAGCTCTTTATCATTCTTGATCAGCTCCCCCTGTATCCAACAAGGAAAGCGTTGCAGTGGTGTTTTATGGAGTTTTCTGGTGACTAATGTTTTCTCTTTTGTGTGTGTGTGTGTGGTTTTTTTCTCTATTTCTTTTCTCTTTGTTTGCACACTATTATAGTGATTTTCTTTTTTAGCTGAAGAGTATTGTGGTGGCAGTGGGAATGAGTTGATTTTTTTTTGTTACATACACAAAGCTATAAACAAATTGATGCAAAATCGAAACATTAGACACTAAACATTAGGAAATGGTTCGCATCAGCCACCAAAAAATGTCACAATCCAACCAAAAACTGAACCCAGCATCACAATGTTTCTCTCTGGCTTTTTTTCCAAAAGACCAGAAAAAAGATACATCTTTTTTATGTGTTAAATCCAGGTGGGTGTTATTTAAATAAAAAACAAAACAAAAAGGATAATTAGCAACATTACCCCCACTATTAGGCCTTGCATCAAGTCCATCTAGTTTTTTAACCTCATATCACATGACCTAGAATAACTTGTGCACGGTACCAGACATAACACATTTGTGCACAGTAGAATCCTCCTATAAATAGTGATGCTTCTCGATTAAAATAGAGCAAGGTGAGCAAGTTTGAAGTTTCTAAATTGGTTAAAAATTATGTCCTTGAAATTAGATTGTACATTAATGTTAGTTTATTATTTTTTAATCAACAAAAGTATTTTGATTTCATTTGAACAGATAGGGGTTGCTACCGTAGATAGAGCCAAATGTTATCAAATTTAGGAATTGGTCTAGATCTTCTGCTATAAATTTAAGCCGCATCATGTTAAACATTTTATTTACTCAAATATTTTTATTTTAAACACCGATATATTTTCATATATATGATTCATACCTTTGTAGTTGAATTTGAAAGGGTGTGTTTTTTCTTTATTTAATGTATTTGATTACTCATGTATCTTTGCTTCCTTTTTGTCTCCAATGTTCTATAGGATGGAGGGTTGCAAAACAAGGAATGAATTGTATCTTGGATATGGATGATAGAAGTTTGTCAAATAAAAGAAATTCGGACCTCGAGATGTTTAAAATGTAAGTTTTTTAGTGATCATTTTATTCTATGTATATGGATCATTAGAACAAAACTAATGTGTTTGGATTTTAAATATAATATGTATTTACTAGTTAAGAATTAAGAATTTCAGATATAAGACAATTATGGTACTTATGTGTATGCTTCTCATATAATACTACTATCACTACTACACAAATGGTCTTTTACGTCGGTTCTAAAAGCCATTCAACGTCGGTTGTTGAACCGTCTTTGTAGCTAACGTCGTGGAAAGTATTGACTTTACACAACAATTTTCAAAATCGTCTTAGAATCAAAGGTTCTACGTCGATTCTCCCCGAAACTGTCTTAGAACATCTTTTCTTTTAAAAAAATAATAAAAGATGGGTTGAATAGTATGAGGTTTGCATTCTGGTTTTTGGGTAATTCACGTGAAGACAGAAGTGCAATAGTGATAAAGATGGGTGGAAAAGTGATTTTATGGAGTTTATCTGAAAAAGGAAAGATGAAAGAGGCAAATGACAAGAATGAGGAGTTTTATGCTAACATTGGTAGGAACATAGGAAGATACGAAGAAAAAGGAGTGAGGGAAAATGCACCCCAAATGCTAAGCAAAAGTGAAACGAAAGCGAGGGCGAGAACACGCGATGAAGGCGAGGGCGAGGGCGAGAACAATGGGCAGTGACAACAAGGAAAACGAAGATGATGGCACACGAAGGCGAGGGCACGAGCATGAGAGGAATTAACATTTGTACAAGAGGTTCAAAGAAACATGAGCATGATAGTAAGGAAAATGAATGGGATTTGAGCGGCGCAACCTAGGCATGTGAACACGAGAGGAGGAGAGGAAGGGGTGCGACCAACCTATTTGACACAAGAGAAGAGGAATGGGTGCGAGTGTAAAATGAAAAAGGAAGACAACGACGGTTAAAAACCGACTTTGAGTATACAATTTCAAGGAAGATTTTGTTAAAAATCATTTTTAAAAATATGTTTAAAAGTTTTAAAAACGGTTTTGTAAATAACCGTTTTTGAAAAATTGTTATTATTTTCAAAAAGCCACCTTATTCTAAAAACTGATAGTTATTTTAAACCGTCCTTAATATACTATCATAAAATAAAATGGCTTTTATGTAGTAGTGTATGATACTATCATAAAATAAAATGGCTTTTATGTAGTAGTGTATGATACTATTTGTGTTTATATTTGCTTCTTTTGCCAAATATTTTTTTTTTAAAAAAAAAGGATATCGAATATATCTTTATATATTGCTAGGTTATTATTTCTTACATTTTAAAAATCATGATCTTAATAACATATTTTCTATTTTTTTTTTGAACTGAAAAGATTCTGAAATCTATATAAAAAGTTAGGTCTGCAATCTTCATCTCGCCACTAAAAATGTGGAGATATCTTATTGATTGTTTTGTGTTTTCATGGAAATTAATTATCTTATTTATTACAATAATATAATTAGATATCTTATTAATTATCTTATTTTGAATTATTCATTTTTAATCAGCAATTATTAATTTTGTTTTCGTTTTTTAATTAAATTTACAAGATTTTATTTCTGTCCATTAAATATATTTTTTTGAAATAAATTCAAAGTTCATGTCATTTAATTGATAGAATTTATTTTTAATTTATTTTTTTGACTGTAATTAATTGATTAATATGAAATAATAGTATACATAAATCATAATATGCCTTTTAGAAGAATAAAATTGAAATGTTATTTCATTTAATTTAAACAATAATATAATTTATATAGCTTCTTTTTAAACAAATATGAATATTTTAAAGCAAGAAGATATTAAAATCATGTATGAATTATTTTTTTTGAAAATAAAAATGAAAGCTCCTGTCATATAATTTTAATTGT
>PYAF01002562.1:3688-33897 GCA_007407185.1 Glycine tomentella
TCTCTTCGGGATACTTGGTGAGCAAGTACAAATTGTTCGGGATAATAGCACTGATCTCATGTTATACAGAATTGCCTTGGCAACCATTCAGGTAATATCTGATAAGATATAGATGTAGAGTAACTGATGCTTATTATAAATTTATCTTTTCGAAAAATAAACTCTAGGTAAATAAAGGTAAACTGGACAGAACTTGGAAGTTGGAAAGTAATTTTTTTGAGTGTCACAATGTGTTCAAGTTTCATCATTATTGGGAGGATATCACGAGAAATCCATGAAGTGCTCCTCACAGCACAATGTGTAGTGCTTACTGCTTATATCAGTTGCTTTGTATCCTAGGTTATACTATGTAATTTTACAGGTGATGATTGATTTTCAAGCAGCCGAAAAGAAGAGACTTGAAGAACCAGCATCTGAAATTGGTCTGAAACCTTTATATGCTATGGTTAGTGTAATTTTTCTTTAAGTGTTGCGTTATTGTTTCAACATAGGATTGTTTTCTGTTGACATGAGATTCAATGTAACATCGTATTTAGATTAACAACAATTTGCGCTGCTATGACTTTGCAATGGAGCTATGTAATAGCACCATAGAAGCCCTTCCACAGAACTATGCTGAGCAGGTTTGTGGTTGTTCCTAATTTATTATCTTGATAACTGTTGCTTTGTTGACAGTCTTTTGGAACTGAAGTTCTTTATTTATTTTTTGTTTGCAAACATTGGGTATATTCATTCTTGGTTCATGTTGTGAATGATGAGAAAACATGTGCTTCATCTGTCTCTCTCAAAAAAAAAAAAAAACAAACACTACACTGAATTTTTTACTAAAAAAAACTACATACCCCATTGCCCGGAGGGTCCACGATAGGCGCAGGTAAGGGGGAGGAAATTGTACGAAGCCTTACCCTTGCATATGCAAAGAGGCTATTTCCGAATTCGAACCCATGACCAACAAGTCACCAAGACACAATTTTACCGTTGTGTCGTGGGGCGGATTAGCCCTGCGAGACGCCTTGAAGCGCAATTCCCATCGAGCGGCAGGTAAAATCCTTTACACTGAATTTTTAACAAAATAAAAATAAAAACACTAAAAATTACGTACCCCATTACCCGTAGGCTCTATTGCGTCTGAGGGATGTAAATACCAAGGAGATTTACACTAATGGGTCATGAGTAACCATATAAGTGAATTAGACACTACACTTTAACCCAAAACCTTAAGGCTCAGGTTTATGGGTCTTCTCCCCACTCATATGGTGCTCAACTTTTCTATTTCTTTCTATCCGATGTGAGACTTTACCTCACACTTGTACTCCAACAATTTTCCTCTCAAGTGAGTCTCTCCCACATGGTAGTCTCTCCCTCGAGCGGAAACCATTTTCAATTCACAAGTATTCAATGGTGACCCTTAGAGCTTAATTGTGGTTGTCCTGGCTCGTCTAGCCATTGTCGCCAACATGCTCTAGTATCTTGTACCGCCGCAACACTTGCAGGACTTGCTGTCTGGTCTCCATGTATGGACTCACCCGCCAGGAAGACTTTTGATACAAAGGATCTCCATGTCCATGGATCCATTGCCACCATCTTTACTCGTCTGAGTCGGTCACTAAGTCAAATCATCAGCTCTGATACCAATTGTTGTGCGTCTGAGGGAGGTAAATACCAAGGAGATTTACACCAATGGGTCATGAGTAACCATATAATTGAATTAGACATCACACTTTAACCCAAAACCTTAAGGCTCAGATTTATGGTCTTCTACCCACTTATATGGTGCTCAACTTTTCTATTTCGATCCGATGTGGGACTTTACTTCACACTTGTACTCCAACAGGCTTCACGCTATGCGCAGGTAAGGTGGAGGGATATTGTATGCAACTTTACCCTTGCATATGTAAAAAGGCTGTTTTCAGATTCGAACCCATGACCAACAAGTCACCAAGACACAACTTTACTGCTGTACCAGGGCTCACTCTCAATTTTTAACAAAATTATTAAACAAAAATATGACGTACTTCTCAAGAGTTGGCTCTCAAGTTTAGGATTCTACATTTTGTGTCCATGCTCCCTTGGATGCACTTAGATGATGTGGTAGTGACTCCCCAATGTTCCCTGCCCCTCTCTTGCAGCCATCCAAATCATTATTATCCAAAATAGTCTCGGTTCCTCTCGAAACCATTTGAATAATTGATAGAACAAAATAGTATAAACAAGAGATTATTATTGATGAAAGAAAAGATGGAGCCTAAGCTCTATAGCCACCACACCATTCTGCCATGGCAACTCTATAGCTGCCATTTGCCAACTCTGCTAATAGCTGCCTGATTCAGTATTTTTTAGTCAGCATTAGATTCAAAATATAATTAATGGCTTCATCAACATATAATAATTGTGCATTTATGCATCAGTAGAATCCAAAGACATATTAGAGAACTTGATTCCAAAACCATGGAATTACTAATGCTAGTTCTCCTTAATATTTGTGTTTGGAGAGATGAGTAGAATCTATTAATAAGATCATGGAAGATTATAGTTCACTAGTTTTCCAAAACTCAAAACTGAAAGTTCCAAGAGTAGGTTCCTGAATGTTGTAAAAGCAATTATGGGTCATTTATTTAGAGAAGAAAGATGATATGGATAAGGAAAGTACTTTGAGAAAGGAGTGTTCCCCATGCTGATCTCCTCTTAGAGATCTAAAATAAAACAAACTGAAAGACACTAATGGTGTAAATGAAGCGGATCCCTTAGAAATAAACTTTTATGGACCTACATGAGTACAGTAAAATGTTTTTTTTTAATATTATTTTTACATTAGTACAGTAAACTTTGGGTTGATTTCTTACACATTCTATTCTAAAAAATATGTAATCTCAATTACTTAGTTCCATAAAGTTACCTCCAATGGAAAGCGAGATAATCATTTAGCTGCCAAAACTATGGTTCTGGATCCTGAATTTTCCTACACTCCAACCTCCTAGCTAACAAAATTCTCTCTTCCCTGCTTGCTTGCACACAGACCAAAGCAATTTTTTCAGAAGACAACAGGTCTGAGTGTAAGAGTATTCTGACTACCCTGAGTGAAAGGCATCCTTCCACTTGAGGTATTCAAGTATGTCAAAAACTACTAATAAGAAAAGTCGGGCCATTGCAATATTTTGACTATCAATTGCTGATGCATGTTCATCCACATTCAAAACCAGCCAAACTGCTACTGCAATATATAACAACTGATCAATGATCAAAAGCCAATTCATTTGCTTAATGATTTAAGTTCACCATCATGCTGCAGTTACTCCTTCCTGCATTGATCTATGTGCTAACTTGGGGGCCTGGTATTGGAAATTATGATTATTAGCCAATCATTTTCTTGACCCCATGTATGTGTTTCTGTTTCACTACAGGTTAATTTTGAAGATACCTGTAAAGGTTTTCTTGAGGTAGCCAAGGTATGAAAGAGTGGACAATCTTTTATTCTAATACTTTTCTGGTGTGCTTGTGTTGTTTTTCTACTGCAATTGTTCAACACGATATTAATGCTTTTAACTGACATTCATCTTCTCCAACTTCTACAAGCATTTCTTCTTCATGGAATTTCTGAAATTATCTTTATAACATATTTGTATGTATTAGTTTCCTCACAGTTTTTGCTTTAATGATCTCAAGTGTTTCCATGTGATACAAATCATGAGATCACATGATTATGGATGGAGACCTGTTATGGTGCATTTTCTGTGAAATAAAGATTGATTATGGATGGACTTGTCTAGCTGTTAAGAAATGATCAAGATTTGTGTATGACAAATTTGGCTTTTCTTACTGGATTTTGTTTAAATATTTTTAGTATCTTGTAATTAGTAATTACACTCTTTGTAAATAAAGTTGTAAATCACCGTATGCTAAGTATTGTGTAAAATGATGTGGACCAACTATCTGTTGTCATCTGGCTATAATTTAGATCTTTTTTATTATTATTTTGATTATTATTATTATTATTATTATTATTATCTGATAAAAGATGGAATTAATTAGGAAGATAATGGATTAGAAAGAGAGCAAGGATGATGATTTCTCCTGAACGAAAGAACAAAACAGGAAAAAAACCAACAAAACAAAAAAGGAAAATCAATGTGACCAAGCTTCCTAATAAAAGAGGGCAAGTCAATGCATGAGGCTCTCAATTAGTGGGGTTTTGGTAGACTAGGTATACACACCCTTATATATGCAAGAGGAGAGTTTGTTTTTAGGATTTGAACCTGTCAAAATGTGGGTTTTCAGTTTAACTCAAGCTTACAAAACCGGCTTATAAGAAGAGGATTGCTTCCCACTTATATAGTCTATCTTGGCACTATCTTTAGTTAATGTGGGATGTCATAATGTCCCCCTTTTGCCCATAGCTACCTGGCATGTGGGACTTTCAACACACCCATCTATCTAGGGATGACCACAATTTAGGTGGTTTTTCCAACAGAACCCGTGACTTTAAGATAAAAAAGGAAACAACTTATTGTTTCACCAAGGCTTCCTTTAAAATGGGTGACCTTGTTCACAAAGCTCCAACCTAATGCATGGGTAGATGTGCACACCCATATGTCAATTCATTCACTCACTAGCATGTGTATTTTTTGTTTATAATTTTTACATGTCAGATTTCATTTCTTCTGCTAGTTTGCATTACATATTTTCTTATTAAAATTAGACATGTTCAATGCAATCACCATTTTGATGAATATCTCTTGCCTTGGAAGAGATTTGACTTCTGATACATTGATTTTCTTGGTGATAGGATGCTGTGCATCAAACTGTCAGCATGATATTTGAAGATCCTAGCATCCAGGAGTTGCTGGTGAAGCTATACCAGAAAGGTAAAATAATTTTTACCATCTCCTAGCTGGGTCTATGTCGGCTTATGCTTGTAACTTTTACTAGGGCTTGTATTTTGGTCAGATTTGTAGATGGATGAGTTTGTCTCTTAGCAGTATTCCTGATTTTTGGACTCTAATATTCTGCAATAAATCCATCTACTTATATAGGAAATGCACATTGTCTTTAACTTCAAAAATATAATAGTCTGCAGTCTATTGTTAGGTGTTTATAGCTTGTGTGACAATGGCAGTTTACAGTTCTTGTACTTGATACTTTCTGCCAAGTAATTGCTTTTTTGGGTTAATGTGTACTACTGTATTCGCCCAGCATTATCCTGTACAATAGCTAAACTTCATTGTATTAACAAGAAATTTACTACGTTTTCTTGTATCTAATCAGTTGAATACTTTTGCGCCTTATTTAATTCAAAAGTTGAGTTTTCATTTTCTTTGCATTTGTCAGAATGGAGTGAGGGGCAGATTACTGAGTCCTTGATTGACAAATTTGATGATTATTTTGGTGATGTAAGAAGGTGAGTATATTTTCTTGTCTCATTAATTTGACTTTGCTTATTTTTCCATATGTGCTATGCCATATTACTTCTGCCAGCTTTCTCTGTTTTTTTTTTTTTTTGGGTACTGAGGGTGTATTTTAAGGTTTAACAGTGTTGTCAAACTCATTGATCCTGCCTTGGAATGGACAAGAGAGATAGAAGTGTAAAAACACTAGATCATAATACGAGATGGAAAATCCCCACCACTACCCCACACACACACAAGTGAGGGTGTATTTTTTATAAGAGAATGAGAGTAATATAAGCAAGAATCAAGTGTAGACCATTTGATTTACATGAATGGTTGAGATTAAAACAAAGTCATGTAACTATTTCAAGTGATAATGTAGTCTTTAAGTAAATTTAATCTTGATTATCCAAATAAGGTTATCTTCCAGCTTTGCTCTTCTTACTTAGAATTAAAAAAGGCCTCCTTCTTGTAGACATCCCTAATGTGTATGTGTGTGTGTATAACACAAGAAAAAATAACAACAAAATCACAATCACAAGTAACATTTAAATATATTCTATTTTAAAGTGCATGATAGATGTTACTTAGTATGTTTGTAGACAAGCCTTATACCAAAACAAAGGCTTCTGAATTTAACCAACCAAAGACAAGCCTTAAACCAAATTCTCGTATCTGGCGGATCTTTGTTTTTTCTGAGTTATTTATAGTTGGTGATACTTGATTTATTTTTTGTTAATCATAGCAGTTTGACTATAAAATTTGCCATGTCTGTGTATAACATCTGAAGTTTGTTAATGGAGTTGCTGGTGTGAATGACTTCTATTGCAATTATTTGAAGTTTGATTGTTAAATATTTAGTTTGTTGAGGAAAACTAAGTTTCAACTATCCATATATTAAAGGTACATTGAAGAACGATCTTTTAGGAGATTTGTTGAAGCCTTCCTGGAAGAAATAGTGGTTGTTTATGTTGATCATCTTTTAACACAGGTTCTGATGCGAATAAAACAATTGTTGGCTTGTATTTATGTTCTAAAATTTTGCTTCTTCTAACAGCTTTGTATTTATTTGACTTAATTGTCTCACTGATATTTTAATTGCAGAAAAATTACATCAAGGAAGAAACTATTGAACGGATGAGGCTAGATGAGGAGGTTATCATGAATTATTTTAGGGAACATATCAGTGTTTCTGTAAGTTACCTTTTAGATATTTTGTTACTGTTTCTCTCTAACATCAATATTGTGCCAGTTCCAGATCTGTTAATGTTTGCACACTGCCCAAGTTTCTTACTCTAATTTCCTTCATGTTGGATTAGAAAGTTGAAAACAGAGTGAGTGTGCTTAGCGACTTGAGGGAGCTTGCTTCAGCAGAGAGCCTGGATACCTTTACACTCATCTATACAAATATACTCGAACATCAACCTGACTGCCCGGTAAAATTATGCCAAATCTAATTTCAATTTTTGTATTCACAAATGCTAGTACGAGTTCTTTAAGTAGTTGAAACATTTTTTGCAGTGGGTTTCAAGTTATCACAGTCTATTCCTTGCTTAGAGAATTTTAAAAGATTTTTATGATTCAAATTTCAATGCACATGAAGATTTCTACCTTGAGTTATCCTGGTGGATGAATTTATTTTTCTTTTTTTCCTGCTGTAGCCTGAAGTTGTAGAGAAACTTGTTGGTCTACGAGAGGGCATTCCTCGGAAGGATGCCAAGGAGGTAAATGAAATTTAATGTTTTTGTTTAACTCTGAATTCAAGAAATATCTTCAAAGATAAGAATATATGTAGAGCATTTATTTGGTTTTGTTTATTCTTTTATGATCAATTTGACTGCAGGAGTTTGTAATTGTTCTGTTTTTAGTGCATGGGAATTTCTTCATTGAAGATGCATATCTTCCCCCAACCTAAAAATTAACAATTTAACATGGTTTGTACTTTACTAGTGGATCTATTTTTGGAAGATGTTGTATAATCTAGTCACAACTTACTGGACTCAAGTTATATGGGCATCATTTGTGTGTGTGTGTGTGTGTTAGGGGGGGGGGGGGTATGGGTGGAACCGGTTGACCCCAACATCTATGAGGGCTTTTACATATTAATCATATTTCATGCAGCCTGGAGAAATTATTGATTTTGTAAATGAAAAATGTTATTTTTGTTAATAAGGTCATTCAAGAGTGCAAAGAGATATATGAGAATTCACTTGTCGATGGAAGACCTCCAAAGGCAGGTTTTGTTTTTCGACGGGTGAAGTGCTTAACAGCAACCAAGGGAGGGCTTTGGCGTAAACTCACTTGAAGTACGATTCCATTCAGTTATTCATATAGCTTGTTTTGCCTGTTAAATGATTTGTTCCTTGTGCATAATTCCCAAATGTTATGCTGTCAATAGACAAGTTTTGTAAAATTCATTTATACAAGTCCTTAGTTCATGACACCCTCCGTTTATTTCAGCTCCTGTTCTCAGTTTTACCATGAACCAAATGTGCTGTTGACATTTTCAAGATTAGCTACTCTGGGTGGTTGTATTCAAAAGAATTAAAACTGTTAATCTTGTTTGCTTAACGTTGGAATCCACGTAGGTTCTGAATTTAATCAGGGAATATTTTTGTTTTGGGTGATTTAGGATTTTTATGTTGAAATTAGGGATGACAATGGGTAGGATCTAGGTAGGATCCTGTAATACCGGTTCCCATACTCGTAAAAATAATACATGTATTCAGTCCCATACCCATGTAGGTAACAATTTTAATCTTCATTCTTGTTCGGGTATTTATATACTCATATCTGCATTTTACTTATGTAAAAGGTTAATATTAATAAATCAACAAAAATAAGTTAATTAAAACAAGTAAACATAACATTGGTTCGTTCAGACTCAAGTCATAAACAAAATTATAAAGACAATCATCTAACAGAGTGATTGTTAAAGTTAATGTTCTAATTGTTTAACAAAACTCGTTCAGACTCAAGTCATAAACAAAATTATAAAGACAATCATCTAACAGAGTGATTGTTAGTCTAACAGAGTGATTGTTAAAGTTAATGTTCTAGTTGTTTAACAAAACTCTAATTAAGGATTTAGTGTTTTTCACTCTCTAATAGTGATAATGTTAAAGATTAGAGACTTGGAGTATAAGTCATAAAAGATATAATTATTTTTAAAAAAATTATATCATACATATATGCGAATTGCAGTTGTTGCAATGTAACATTATATGTTTGCATCGAATGTAATTTTTTTTATAATTATTATATTATTGTTATATCTTTTATTATAAGAGTATAAATTTGCATTCATTTTAAGTTATAGTCTCTTCCAACACCTCATTTGGAGTTACCAGTTTTGACGGCAAGGTTTTGAGTTTTATTTATAAATTTTCTTTTTCATTTTTACATCTTCAATTTTTGGGGAGTTTGTAGTAACTAGTAAATTGTGTATTAGACATTTGCATGATGTATGAGTAACTACCTATTTTTTTGTGCTTATGAAATTAATTATTTAATATTAATTAATTTTTAATTTTTATTTAATATAGTATGTTAATTATTATTATTATATAATCAATTTTATACTAATAAAGAAAGTTTACTGACAATGTTTAATTTTACTAATCTCAAATAAAAAATAAAATGATTTTTAAAATATTTTATTGAAATTTGATATCATAAATTTAAAAAAATCATTGAAAATAAAATTAAAAATAAATAGTATTTTAGAAATAATAACATTAAATATAATAAAATAGTATAATAGTACATTATTATTTAATTATTATTTAATGTTGTAAAGAATTGGCGAATACAACATATCCTTGTTTTGTGATGCATGGACTTTGTTTGGCCTATGTGCAATTTGGTGGATTACGTGCACATAAGTTACTCCAATCTCAATGTTTGACGGCAAGTGCATGGTAATGATTGGGAGCTTTTGGCAACTCCTTTAAATTGTGAAATGAAGAATATTATGATGAGTGTGGCTCTTGATGAGAGTACAGGGGACGTGAAATCTTGGTGGCCACCACTTCAGGTTGTTACTCAACTAAATCCGCATACAGGTGGTTAATGCTAGAGCCTGATATTCATCCAATCATGACAAATGACTGGACCTGGATTTGGAAGTTTAATATTCTAAAAAAATATCAAACACTTTAATTTTATTTATTTTTTGTTTATCTTTCACTATAACCTCCTTACTAATTAACCTTCTTTGCTTTAAGCCACATATTTTTTTTTATCCTTTTGTAAGTGCTGCTTGAAAGAGGAGTGATGGATTCATGTGTTTAGAGACTTCACTAATGCGAAATTAATTTGGAGCTCGCAGTAATTAGATAGCTATAAAAAGTATTACATGGATGATGCTATTACTTGGCTTTTGCACTCAGTTTCTATGTATAGTCACTTGGTCTTTAATTTGTTTGCGCGTGCTTGCTTGATAATATGGAAAGCTCGAAATTTGGAAACTTTTTTAGACAATGTTTGGTCTAATTGGCACATTATCAATAAGATCCAAACCACTCATGTTATTCAAATAGGTTCTTGTAAAGCTCAGTCCAGATCATCTTTCAAGCAAATATATTGGAGGCCTCCTCAACAAAACTTCATACAAATAAATACAAATGGCATCTTCTTGGGTAATCCAAGACTAGCTATCTGGATTTGGTGGTGTGTTGAGGGACTCTACAAGTAATGGGATCATAGGTTATTCTGGATTTTGTGGATATACAATCAACATCAAAGCATAGCTCATTATAATTTTGAGTCGAATTAAATTATAAATAGTTACAATGGTTATATTTTTTCTTATGAAGATCATATAGAAACCTTTAATACCAACACCACACACAAGGAAAATGACTATCAGTTATTAGGATAAAGTGTATGTTTAAACACATCCTTTATGCAACCTATAATTTTTGTCATTTATTTTTTTTGATCAATTTATATTTCATGCAATTATCTTCTTCTACATTTTTCTCCAAACTCTACACTCCTTTCAATCTTCATTTATTCTCTAAACTCGTACTTATTTACTTGTTGTTTTTCACTTTTTTGCAACTTTTGTATGATCTTGCATTTCAATTAAATTTACATTTTTACAATTTTTTACTTTTCTGTCATTTTATCTTTATTTGTATTTCAATTTGATTTATTTCCAAAACACTTTATTTTTCATGTCTTTTGATCTAGTTTCATTGTAACTTTATTTTTAATCGAATTTGATTGCATTTACTTGTTTCAAAAAGCATGTGTTATAAAAACAACAACTATAAACTTACTAGAAAACTATTTTGGTGATATTGATAAACAAAAAAATTCGATCTATAATATGTTAATTTATTGCTTATTGAAAATCATTTCTGTTACAAATTCTAATCATCAAAATGATTGTTTTCGATTATGTACTTACAAAAATCCGAAGCTGACCTACATCAAGGTAGATGTGGCTAAGAGGGACCCTTAGATCTCACACGCCGGATTATGAGTAGTCTTTGTTAGGAGGACAAGAGGGGGGGACCTGCAAAACAAAGGATTCTGACGCTCAAGTAAGTACGTGAGCTAGTGCAGAATGAAATATAAAATAGTGACATGGAACATGGTATTTATAGAGTGAGATGGGAGCTTCGGGTCCTTGTTTGTCAGGACTGTTACATTGGTGTAACAATCCTTGTAGATAATTATTAGTCTGTAGATAATGACTAATAGATAATCATAAGTTACAGATAATTATGTCTAATAGATAATGTGTACCTTATTGACAATCTATTCCTTGTAGATAATTAAGGTCCTCGTTTGTCGGGGTTGTTATGGTGAGTAACAAACCTTGTAGATAAGTACTAGCTTGTAGATAATAGTTAGTAGATAAGTTGTGACTTATAGATAACTGCTTATAGATTATCTATAGCTTATAGATAGTACAGTGGATTATAGATAATCCAATGCTTATAGATAATTAAGTACATGCCACTTGATAAAGGAGGTTGTAACATTATCAATAATATTCAAATATGGAGGTATTAGAGATAACCTATTGGCCCAGTAGCCCAGCTGCTAAGGGCGAGGTGTCTGTGGTTCTGTGCCAGGACTGACATTGAAGGTTGATGTGCGTGCAGGGACGCCATGTCACTTGCCATGTGTCTTTTGTGGACCTTGGGCAGTACATAAGCCCCCTAACCTTTGAGTCAACTTGCGGGCAAAAGAGATCGTCTTGTGTCGAGGGAAATTGTCCAGTATCGATGGTAGTAGCTTTGACAAGTAGGAGGGTCACAAGTTTGTCGAGTCCCCGAGTGTGGACAAATGTTTTCCAATGTTGATGGTGATAACCTTGACAGATGCGAGAGTTGCAGGTTTGTCAAACCCCCGAGCCTGGACAAGTGTTGTGCAGGCTACTATTGTTAAATTGTCCAAGGAGAACATGCTTTTGTTCTGCAGATGAAGTCAGATGTGTCAGGTGAGTGGAGTCTCCGTGTTAGACAATCTTGTCCTTTTTTGACCGTTGGAGAATGCATTGAAGGCAAGCGTTTCACTTGTCTTTTATGGCAGGCGAGTGCAGCGCACGCATGGTACTCTTACATACATGTCACTCGTGGAATGGGCACGTACTAGAGGAGTTGTACGTGGGTGAGTAGGGTTGTGTGGTGGCGGTACTTCTCACCTCCGTAAGAGGGCATGACCTTCTGCTGCATTTTTGCATATATAAGGGGTGATTTTGCATAGAGGCCCATGTTGAAGTAAGTCAGGCTTGTTGGTGGGACTGTGCTACCTTCTGTTGTCGACCCTCCTATTGGAGAAGGGTTTTATAAGGCCGTCAGGTAGGTCGGATTCTTCGCCAAGGATCTTTACTTGGGTCTTTTTGACCCTTTCAAAGGCACAAAGAACAGTGATCTACTTGACAAAGAGGATATAGTTGTTGCGGAGGAGGATGTTGGCGAGAATTAGGGCGATGGGGCTAGTATTTAGGCCATTTTTTCTTTGTTTTTCTTCTTTATTGGACTTTGTCCGAAATGGATTTGTAATTCTGACAATTATTTTTCTTCAATACATATGCATTTGCTTTGTTGTATGTCTTGTATGTTGCCTTTTGTATATGTAATTCTCTGTTGCTTGTGATAGCAAGGATAGCCGCCTTGATGATAATGAGATCTTTGCGGCGTAGGAAACAAGGTCTTGATGGTTTTGTATGAAATAGAAAGCTAGATGATGCTTCTCTTTGTAGAGCTTCTCTCCTGATGCTTGTGAGGAGGTAGTTTGAATTTCACCTGGTTGAAGGTCTTGCCAACCAATTTGGTGGTATCTCTTTTTGCGTTGTGGAACCTGGACTTTTGACTTGTCGTTGGTCCAAAGAAGTTGGATGACCAAAGGTGTACCCTGGGTTTTTGTAGGAGTGTTGCTTATCAAGGGTGGACCTTAAGTTTCTTGTATTCCTACAAAGTAAAACTTAGGAATAGAAAAGCTTGTCAAGGGTAGACCTTGCATATCTTGGATTTCAACGAATGCGAAACTTGACAATAAAGGGACTCACCAAGGATGAACCTTGGGTTTACTAAGCTTTGAACCAAGGACGCACTCGTTCTGGGTTTAGGCAAGGCTCACTAAGGGAGAACCTTGGATTTGACAAGCCTTTGAAGAATCGACCAGGAACACGTCCGTCCTAGGTTTTGTCGAGGCTTACCAGGGCGGACCTTGGGTTTGACAAGCCTTTGGAGATCAAGACTCACCAAGGACAGACCTTGAATTTTATGAGCCTTTGGAGAATCGACCAGGAATGAATCCGTCTTGTGTTTTGTCGAGACTCAGCAAGGGTGGACCATGGATTCACAAGCCTTTGGAGATCGAGACTCGCCAAGGGTGGACCTTGGGTTTGACGAGCCTTGGACTAGGGAACTACTCATCCTGGATTTTGGCAAGGCTAACTAAAGGCGAACCTTGGGTTTGACAAGCCTTTGGAGAAGCAAGACTCACCAAGGACGAACCTTGGATTTTACAAGCCTTTGGAGAAGCAAGACTCACCAAGGACGAACCTTGGGTTTAACAAGCCTTTCGAAAAGCAAGACTCACCAAGGAAAAACCTTGGGTTTGACGAGCCTTGGACCAGGGAATTGCTTATCCTGGGTTTTGGCGAAGCTTACCAAGGCCAGACCTTGGGTTTATCGAGCCTCTGTAGAGTTGACACAAGTAAATAAAGTTTGAAGGGAGATATATTTTATTCAATGTAGTAATTGAGTACAAATTCCTTTTATTCCCCTGATATGCCTCATTAAAATCTCTCAAGCCAAAACCCTGATTTTTTCTTTCTTGGGATAAAAAACTCAAGTAGGAAAAAGAGTACATCATCCAGTCTTGTAGCAGGTCAACTAAATAGAAATTAGATGAGTAACGTTCCATGTTCTTGGAATTGTTTTGCCATCTAGTTCTTGTAGCTTGTATGCTCCATTGTCCAGGCTTATGACGATCCTAAATGGGCCTTCCCAGTTGGGTCTAAGCTTTCCCGCTCGGGGATCTTTTCGGGGCTTCACCTTAGACTCGCCATACGAGGTTGCCAGGTTGGAAGGTTTGATGTTGAACCTTGGTGGCCTCTTCTTTTATTCTGGACATTTCTTGGACTTCATCATTTGTCTCTAGTTCAACCCTCATATTTTCTTCATTGTGTTGTTCTTGGAACAACATTCTCATTGTCGACAGTTCCCCGACTTCGACAAGGATCATGGTGTTTGTGTCATATGTGAGTCGGAAAGAAGTTTCATTGGTTGTTGTCTAGGGTGAACAGTAAAGGCCTAAAACATGTAAAATAACTAATAAACAACAAATTATTTAACATTGTAATATATATATATATATATATATATATATAATATTAAAAATTAAATCTAATTATATTGAATAATTTAAAAAAATCACATTACGGATTTTCAATCCGTATGAGGAAAACGAATTGGAGAATCTGTAAACTTCATACGAATTGAGTAATCCGTAGGAGGCTTACAGATTGGTGAAAAAAAAAATGAAGAAGCACTCACGGCAGACGCGGGGAAGCAAGCAACAATCAACCACCACAATAGCAGATCACGAACAACAAAGACATAATTGAAGCAAAATCCGAAAAGAGGAATCAATGAGGTGTGTCGGAGAATGAAAATCGTAGAAGAGGAACAAGGTACTAAAGAAAATGAATAGTGCCTTACTTAACCTTATAAGGAGGGGCGCTACGGAAATTCATTGTTACCTTCTGGGTGTATTAAATTTGGGATGGTGTATAAAGCTTATCTCATGTTTCGGTTAGTAGACCACTGGGGCATGTCCTATTTTTTGTGTGTTCGTAAATGAGAGATTTTTTTCATGTATCCAACAGATTTTTTCCTGCACCCAACATTGAAATGGAAAACTGGAAATACCCTTACATATAGCCGATATGGATTGACAATCTATAAGATCCATATAAATTGTCAATATTGTGTTAAAAATATATTTTACAAAATAATTTAAAAATAATGATCCATGCAAGTTTTGAGACATTAATTATTTTTTAACATAATTGACCTAATTCAATTGGTTGGAGAAAGAGAGGAATCGAGATAAAGTGCACTTTCCCTTGATGTCAGTCTATTCCAACAAAGCACACAATAAGTGAGATGAGCCTTCCAGCTCCGCCTTGGCCCTATGCCTTTAGGTCAGCTCATCTGGAGCATCATGCTAATAACGTGAAAGTCATAGGTTCAAGACCTATAAGAGAAATTATTTTTAAATTATTTCGTAAAATATATTTTTAACATAATATTGTCAATCAACCCATACAGATTGCCAGCTCGAATGAATCTTATAAATTGCCAATCCGTTATACGCAAGGATATCTTTGATTTTTCTCTCTCATTGCTGGGTGTATGAAGAAATATACTGGGTGCAGGAAGAAAATCTCCATAAATGATGGGCGAGTATGAGTGATTGGGCTTAACTTTAACCCGGGCTTTGACATGTTGTGTAGAAGCATGGACTGCAAGTTTGAACGGTTGGTGAACCGTTTTCACCTTTTCTATACCTCTTGGCTTTTGTCTACACTGGCACTTATACAATGATTAAGACGAATCAACTTATCAACCAGGGGCGGAATCGGGGGGGCTAGGGTGGGCCACCGCCCCCCTACAAAAATTAATAAAAAAAATGAAAATGAAAGAAAAAAAAAGAGGAAAAAAATATTAAAAAAGGTAAAAGAGGAAAGAAAAAAATATAAAGAAAACATAGTAAAAAAAAGAAAAGAAAAAGAAAAAGAATATGAAAACAATAAAAAGAAAAGAAAACATAAAAGAGAAAAAAATATATATAAAAAAGGAAAGATAATATAATAAAAATAAAATGGGAAACAGAGATAACAGAAAAAGAAAAAAAAGGAAAGAAAGATGATAAAACGGAAAAAAATAATAAAAAAGAAAAGAATAAAGAGAAAGAGAGAAAAAAAACACTATAAAAGGGAGAGGTTTGGTAAATCAGTGAAAGAGAAGAGTTTCGGGTATCTCTTCATTTCTTTCTTTTTCCCTCTTTTTCTCTTTCTTCTTCTTGTTGTTCTTGGTTTGATTTGTTTCCATCTTGGTTATAGTATTCTTCAAGCAAAAATGCTGCATTTTGTTTGCCTTGTTATTTATTTAGTAAATCATGTGGCAGTGGTCATTTTGGACTTAATACATTTGTTGTTGAGGGATTTAGAAATTGGAAAAATGTTAATGAAGGAGAAAAATGTGCTTTTCTACGCTATATTGGAAAAAATGTTATCTCAATGCATAAAAATGTTGTGAGTTCATGTAGTAATCTTATGAACCAATCTCAACATATTGAGATATTGGTTGAAAAACTTGCTTCTCAGAAAATTGTAACTAATCGTTTGAGACTACAAGTTTCTGTAGATGTGACAAGATGGCTTGTTCTTCAAGGATATGTTTTTAGAGGTCATGATGAAAGCTTAGATTCACTTAACCGTGGTAATTTTCTTAAGATGGTAAAATTTTTAGCTTCCTATAACCAAGAAGTTGCAGCAGTTGTTTTAGAAAAAACTCTTCAAAATGCATCATATAATTCCCCTAAAATTCAAAAGGAAATTCTTCATGTTTTATCTGAAAGGTTAAGAACACAATACGGGAAGAAATTTTCAATGTCAAGTTTTGTCTTATTATTGATGAAGCTAGTGATGTATTTAGAAAATAGCATATGACTATTATTTTGTGATTCGTAGATAAAAATAGATAAAAATGCATCATATGATTTTAACTGAAGTGATTTTAATTTCTGTAATAATTTTTTTTATATTAGATTTATATTATTTTCAGAATACTTTTATTTATGATATAATTTTTTTTTTATGTTCATCCCCTCTCAATAAAATTTCTGATTCTGTCCCTGTTATCAACATAGTGGCGTGAGAAACCCCTGGTCGAAAAATGGATTAGTTGGCACTGGCCATTGCATTAGTATCGAAAAGCAATAGCTATACACGTTCTATTCACCGTGGAAATTTTTGCTTGGATTAGTTTATCTGTTTTGTCCAAATGCTGTGTGGTTTGAGCTGACACTTTTTCAAGGTGAAGACATTTGACCATCGTCTTGAACGGGTTTTACCTACGTGTGGCATAAGCATATGTGAAAGATATTTGTTTGACTAGTTAAAACTAGTATATGTATACCAAAAATTGTAGTCGTCTTTTTGCCCAGCATACGTGTGGTTTCATCTTCATTGTGCATTTATTCAGTAACGTATTTCCAGTCAAAAAGGAATTAAATCATCATGCAATCTAGATATTTTGCCCAGCAAAGAAAGAAAGAAAGAAAGATTTGTTAAGTATGTGCATATGCATTTCATAGCAGCTAGCTTCCATCTCCATTCGGACTTGAATAGTATTTTGTGGAGAAGCTGTTTGCAACTTGCTATGATCCATAATACAAGTATACAACCTCAGCTGCACCTAATTCTTGGTTCCACTTTCTAAAATAAAGTCATTGGTTCTTTTCTTACTTCACGACATAGGAGAATATCGTCATAAATTTGCAAGTTGACTATATATTATTCTTGTTAAAAAGCAATACATTGTCATGATGTAATAAAAATATATTCAAGTAAACTAAAGTTAATTTGAACACGTCCAACTTTAGCGTTCGAATCTTTTGGACCATGAATCGTTCAAAGTAATAGAATATTCTCTCGAGTCTTTTTTCAATATGGTCCAGCCCAGCTATGAATAGTAAACTATTGAAGACAGCAAATCATGCAACACTTTGCGATCTACCTTAAGGTAAAAAAAAAAATGCTCAAGAAGATAAATAGTGAAAATATGTTCAGTATTATTAGGTGGTGTTGTATCAACATTTGAATAAAAATTGTGTCATGTAAATATGATCAGAAATCATACATACAGGGTCTCTGGAGCATGCAATTCAACCTTTGTAGAGTATATAGTAACAGGGAGAGGAGGGAGGTGTAGAACTGAGGAAAAACAGTCTTATCTGGACAATTGAACCAGTGAATCGATTGTATACACAGCGAAGTGAATGATAGAACAAAAATGAATGACTAAAAAGAAAAAGCTTTACAAATTAGAATGATCCTAGAGATGCAAATGCAATTTATGGAATCCTCTAGGACCTCTAGACTGGTAAAGGTCCAACCTGCTCTTGGACTCCAACAACAAGGCCTCGATTGCTTCGTCATTGGCAATGGAGGATTGCTTGGAGGCCCATTCAATGACTCCAAGCACCTCAGCCTGAGCAAGTTCCTCGCTATCCGGCACGTGCATTGCAATGTAGGAGAGCAGAACCAGCGCCGGAATCTGAACCATCTCTTCCCCTCCAAAATACACTAGCTGAATCAAGTGCTTGGCCCCACCGGCGCTTATAATCGCCTTGGAGTGATCCACGTGAAGGTAGTTCTCGGTGCACGCGAATTTCGTGAGCGCAATCGACGCTTCTCTGGACACCTCCGCTTCCCTTTCGTCAAGAAGCTTCACCAATGGCCCTATCATCCTTGTCTCCGTCGCCTTGAAGGTCCTCGCCAGATTCCCAATCGTCTTGATGCACGGAATCAAAAGCTCCGAATCCGCTTTCTCTATTATCTTAACCACTTGATCAACAATCGCTTTGCAAGCAGGAGAGTTGGGCTTAAACGCGGATTTCCTTAATTCAGCATCTTTCTCTGCCACTGCTGTAATCTCCATCACCGCCATAGCTGAATTGTACTGCACAGCCTCTGTTCCTTTTTCAAGAAGAACAGCGAAACAGAGCAATGCTCTTGATTCAGTAATGCTACGACAAATTGGCGAGTTTCCTTTCGCTAAATGCCAGAGAGCCCTCGCTGCCATTTCCTTCATGTTAGCCTTAGTCTTAGGATCCTCATGATCCCTTCCTTTCATGTTTATCCCCGAATGTGAGTAGTTTCGCTGGTGATTCTGATTCTGATTCTGATCCTGATTTCCTTGCTTGGCATCATTACCAACTTCATTGCTCTTGTGATTTGATTCGTTTCCTTGTTTGGTGGCAGCGTGCATTGCGATTGTGCTTGTGATTACTCTATGGAGATTTCGTGGTCTTTCACCCAAGGGATGTGGCATTCGTGCTCTGTTTTGGCTGTCGTGAAATTGGTCTTCTTTCTTGACGTTATTGCTGCTGGCGATGACGACGGCGTGGATGGAAGTGGGTTTGGTGCTGACAATAGTGTACTTACTGTGCTCCTCGACGGTTTCGAAAGCTAGGTGACCGACGAGTAGCCTTATGATGTTGTGCTGGGCGAAAAGGTCCTGACACTTGGGGTAATTGGCAGCGAGTTCCGACACGGCCCAGGCCACCACACCTTGCACTTTCATAGGACCTTCTTTGAGGATCTTCGCAAAGACGGAGCACGCGCCCACGTGGATCATGTGCTCAACGCTCTCGGGGTCACGCCCGAGAACCCCGATGGCACGTGCCGCCTGTTCCTGCCCTTCGGGTTTTCCTTCCTTCAGAAGCCTCAGAAGTGGGCCCACCCCGCCTTCTTCGATTATTAGCTTCCCGTAGCGGTCGCTGCTGCTGGCGAGGGAGACCAGCTGCGCGGCCGCGTCGGACCGGTCTTCCGTCGAGCCCGTGTGGAGGACGGCGATCTGCTCCCAGATGAGGCAGAGGATTGGGTCGTTCGCCGCGATCGGAGGGAGCCCGCCGATGTAGTCGCCGCCTCCGTCGCCGGCGGAGACTCGGAGGAGCCAGGAGACGTCGCCGGTGGAGTTCTCGAGGAGCAAGGAGACCTTGCGGAACGCGGCGCCCGGGTTTAGCGTGAAGACGCGCTTCATGAGGGCGTTGCCGCGGCACCTCAGGGCCAGGGCGAGGGCCTTATCGAGGACTTGTTCGGTTTCGTCGATGATGCGGCGCGTGGGACGCTCGTAGAGCTCGGAACTCGCACGCGCCGCCTGACGGAGCAGCGCCGCCAGCTTCTCCGTCTTCGACTTCAGGTCGCTGCATTCCTGCTTGAAGGAGCTGGCCTCGTCGGCGGCTTTGGTTACTTGGTCCGCCAGCTGGATCGGCTTCGCCAATATTTGCTTCACTATGTCACCCATCAGTCAAAAAATCGAATCGGCTTTGGGTTTCTTAATTTCTTCAACCCAAAATATATAACCAAAGATGGATGCGAATGCCTTTATGAGGCGCAGACTCTGAGGTGGGTCAGGAGATTTTATTTTACTAAGTCAAACGCGCTTTCTTATCTTACTTCTCTTTTTATAAACCCGGTTTGAGTAAGTCCATAACGCTGTGTTTTATGGAGTTGTTTAACAAATTCTAGTAATAGAACTGATGGTTTTTAATAATGTGTTATTTAAGTGGGTTATTTATATAAATAATTGTTATTTAATTAATTATTATAAATAAAGGATTATTTTTACAGTAAAATTTAATGTGGAAGTTAAATACTTTTTTTTTATCAATTTTAATATTAAAGTAAATTTTAATACCATATGTGATTCATAAATTTAAACTAAACAATTTATTTTTGATTCTCTAAATTGTGTCAATAAGACACACACGTCTTCTTATTTTTCGTGTTTTTCAAGTTTAATCTTAACCTAGGATTGTATTATCCTACCCCACCAGAGATTCACAGCTGCCTTTTCCTCCAAAATCACTACCTACTTCACAACTACCGCACGTACGAAGATGCACTTTCCCTTTTTTCTCTTTTCTTTTTCTAATTTCTGTGTATCATTTTTTTTAATTTATAGTAAGTGATGGTAACTAACTAACTATGATTCACGTGGATTCTTTACACAATTTTTCTTGCTTTGAAAAGAAAGCTTAACTGAGTGAGAATTTGGTTTTATTCAAAGAATAGCTTGAACTCAAAAATCCAAAGTGCCTTATTGGCTTCATGCATGTTTAATTACTTAGAATAAGGTTGAAATATCACCTGGAGTAGTTTTAAATAATTTTTTATATGTTTAGTTTTATATTGAGAAATTAATTATGGTAAAATAAAATGTATGAATACATCGATTTTCAATTAATATCTAGAATTATATAATCACAACTAAAGTTTTTTTTAGTGTAATCACATTTAAAGTTATAATTCCAAATTAATAAAATGTAATGGTTTACTGTCAATTGAAAAAAAGACAAAATTGTCTCAATATTAAAAATTAAGAAAATAAATTCAACTGTTTAATAAAAGAAGAATGAAGTTAAACAAATTAAATAAAAATAGAGATAAAAAGAATAATTTAACCAATATTTTTTCAGTAACATGATGGCTCAGGCAAATGCCTTTCCCTGGCGCGCTGATACAATACCGTTGAACTGCAATGAGTGATTTGGACCAATAATTGGGAAAATATCATAAGCAATCTGTCATGGTTGATGCTGCTCACAAATTCAATCCACCACATGGCATGTCAAAACCAGCACTGCTTTTTCAGTTTTCACTCTCGCAATCTTGCAAATTTTGTAGCAATAATGTTATTTGTGCCATATTTTGCCTTGAAAAGAAAATTATTCCATATTTTTATAATATTAATTTTGCAATATTATTTCGTAAACAACAATATAATAAAATCATTTTTTAATAAAACACCCCTTTTCTATTTTAATTTGAGATTTGGTTTTAAAAAAATAAATACCATGTGAAGCAAAAATGAGGTCGAGTAGCTCGACCTCTTACCAGTCAATTGGTTCGTCCTCAGTGCCGGTCAAAACTTGGTCTCACAAAAACAATCATCATCCAACAATCAATCACTATTAATCATGTAAAGTGTATAAGTGTATTTGATTTCCTGTTGAAATTACCTTTAACAAAATTCTCGCACTTTCCAAGACAAGAAAGTAAAACTAATTCTCTTGTTTTAAAATGAAATCTAGTTATACTCAACGTAAGTGTTATTCAAACATGGGTTATTGCCATCAAATCAAACAATTCCTTTTAGGGTCTAGATCTCACATACAAAGAAAGTCTATCATACTTCACAACAAATATCTCTAATAAATGTGACATGTTCATACTAAAAAGACTATGGAATCTCTTAAAATAGTGTGTAAATACTTTTACGACAATCTTATCCCTCTACGACAATATATATACGTTTATATATATTTTTTATACATGTAATATATATATATATATATATATATATATATAATTTTCTGTTTACTTCTTAAAAAATATTATTGTTTATTTTACTATCTCATATTTTCAAAATTTTACTTTTTGATATCTGTTTTTATTCTTGGTCCGTTAAGTAATAACATGAAAAATTAACACAATGTTAGATCATGAGTTAAATAATAATATGACAAATTAATAAAATATTATTATTACTTAACAAACTTAAACTAATGATAAGTACTAAAATAAACATTTGAAAATGTTAGATAGTAAAATAAAAAAAATATTTTTTAGGTAATAAACTAAAAAAGAAATATATTACATGCATGAAAAAATATATTTAATATATATATAATTTTAAAAAAAATTATGCAATGTATAAAATTTTATATAATCATTCAATCACATTCTATTATATATGATAATTTTATTGACTTTTAATATAATTATTTTAAAATAATTCTAATGGTAATTTGTGAATAAATGAAACTTGTAAAACTATTTTAGAATATGACTTCATAAAAATTAAACTCATATTATTCTCACACATAGTCATTATTTTGTTGAATTCTGACTTTGCCTCGAAATCTTTAGAGGTATACTTTTCTCACTTTCCAAGTGGTTGGACTTTCGCCAAAACTGATGATAGAAGCCCAAGGCCAACTCTCCTCATTAATCATCGGAGCATATCACCAATCAGTTCCTTCAAACAAACATGATGATCTTTTTACACAATTTTTTTTATTACAATTGTTACACTAACTTTTAGATAAGAAATACATAATTTAACATATGAAGTATAGGTTAAAAAAACTTTAATTTTAAAAAAAAATCTTATAAAATCATTGAACCTTTCATTCCTTTTCGTAAGATTATTTACATGGTCCTGACAAACGTATGAATATACGTCGATTCTCAAAAATATTTAAGATAATATAAAATATTCAATAAATATCAATCATTATATAATCACATCTAAGTTATAATTAAAAATTAACAAAATGTATTTATTTACCGCAATAAAGATCTTTTTCCCTTTGTCAGGGGAAAGCACTCTGCTTCTATGAGATGGATTCGGATTAATGAAATTAAAAAGAAAAGAGAAAATATAACATTATATATTATTAAAAATTTAAAACTAGGATTTTTCAAGGTAATTTTTTTTCACACTTAGGGTGTGCAATAAACGATGAAATGAAAACAGAGAGAAAGGGAGAGGGAGGGAGAGAAAATGAAACTTGTGCTAAAACTTGAAGAGAAATATACAGAGAGATGAAAAAGAAAGTGTTGAAAGAAAGAAAAATAATATTTTCTGAGATCAATTTCATCATGTCAAAAGTTGGTGTAAACTCTCTAATACTTTGAGTTCAATTTTTAAGAGAAAAAAAACTGGTGGCCTTTGGAATGGCCGAAAGTGTATTTGTACGTGTAACATGATCTGAATTATGTGTAGCACGATCTGAACTTTACGTGGCCATTATTATTCCACATGAGCAAGGATTACCTCAGGCCCAAGCCGTTTTTGTCCGGAGACATACACGACTGATGCGAAAGTTGAGAAAAAGATGCTAATTTGGGTCCCATTGCCAATAATATTGCAAACAACAAGGTCCATTGCCATCTAAAGTAGGTAGAACTTTATACGTTTACAAGGGAAATATTTCTTTCTATGTTGCTTTGCATTTGGATAACGATAAACTATATATATTGAAGCTGATGCACCAAATATTACATGCACAACTGTTCCATGACTTACCTATAAAAAATAAAAAATAAAATTGTTCCATAACTCGTACAATAATTTGATCAGTACTAACCCCTTTCAGTGGCTAATTTGCAGGGAAATCCGCAGATCAATTAATGGTCAAAAGGACCAATTTAGTGGCATTACCAATGAAACAAAGCTAGGAAACACGACAAGGTTAACTAATTGCTAGCTAGAAAATGTGGTGACAAATCAACTTTCGTGTACCGCATATATAATACGTGCTTTCGATGTTATATTACATGCATTCACCGGATTGGTTCCTTTATATTTGAGCTGAGGAGCATACGTTAGTTTCCTATTTGCAAGTATCAGTGAGAAACAATAGTACATGTCTAAATCACATATATGGCTTTATAACATGCTCCTTAATTATGTCCTTCTTTCTCAGTGGCACAAACTTTCGAGGAAGCAACCTCGTCTGGATTATCTACTTAAAAACTACAAAGGGTCATTTTCTCAACATTGCCGAATCTGATATTTTCCGCACGTTAAACTGTATATATTGGCCAAACAAGAAAAGTGAGCACAAAGCAATGTGCATATATTATAAGCAACTCATAAGGGAAAGTAATTGGGAGCACTTATCACTCACTGTCTCCATACTACAAACGTCTATCAATTAATTAACCTTTCACTTTCATGGCCAGTTAGTTCTATTACTTCTGTATAATATATATAAAATGGGGGAGCATCAAGTTCCTCACCTTTTATATACTAAAGATCAAGAATTTAACCTCTGTCAATCATCAAAACTATAATGCACGTTGAATATTAGATAAATCAAATTAACATATAGTTGTATATTATCTTACAGTTGATATTCATTTGTATTTTAATTAAAAAAGTATATTATACATTAAATTAAATTTTACTAACGAAATGTTAAATACTTATAAAATTTTATAAAAATGTAAATTTGATTCACTAGATAAAAAATTTATTTAACAGTTAAATTATTAAAGTTCAATATGTATAACTTTTGTTTATAAAAAAATTACTTTTAAAATAGCATGATCGTCACTCATATAATATAGAATAGAGTTTCTTTATTACTGTCAATTATATATGCCAGATACCAAGGTCTCACACATTAGGTTGTTTTGCTTATCATGTAAACCTTTGGAGTGAATATAAGTAGAATAAAAAATAATAAGAAACTCATGATTATTTAAGATTTTTTTTTAAAAAAAAAGAAGGACAAATATGGGTTATATTTTTTTACATTAAATGAGGATGAATAAATTGAGCCAACATATACAAATATCTGTTTACTATTTGTTAAAATATTGGTTTAATTAGATATGATATTTCGTCTTGCTTGTGTGGTTGTCCTGAGTTCGTTAGAAATAACAATTTCAGAATAGCCTTGCGTAACCAATAAAATTGTTAGAGCGCATATGCATGTGTCTGACAACAGTTGTTGGCAAGTACTTAACAAAAGTATATATGGTCACAACCAAAAAAGAATCAAAAGTATACTCAGTCGTTTTATTTCTTGTTTTTATTGGTTAGCAAGGAAAGAGGCCATACATATTTGGACAAGAAGGCAAAGTAGGTCCATATTTGATTATTTTCTGCTCTCCTACACGTGACACAGTGTCACTATTCTGTATTGCCCTTGAATAAAATAGAGAAAATGAAGCCTGCACAGGCCTTATGCCCCCAGTTCAGGACTCTACCCCTACCCCATTTGTGAGCTTTCATTTTCCTAGTTCATTGGGATGCATGGTTACAGTGCCTGAAAAAGTTGTGTACGTGAGTGGTGTTTGATTAGAAGCGATACGTTCATTCGGTATACACTCCTACACCCCAATTATATATAGATCGCTTGGATCTTTATAATCATTTTCCTCGCCCTTTTTTATTTTAATTTTTCTGGAAAGATCCAATTGTTTGAAGACTAACCATCTAACCAAAAAGGGAAAAGCCATAAATTACTCCAAATGTTTTGTACTCATCCGAGCCTGCATTTTGGACGCTTTTGTGAACGTGAACAAAGATGTGCACTGTTCTCCTATAATTCCTCTACTCACTTGTGGTAGAGTAACATACCATATTCAAGTAATTTACTTTTAATCCTCCATTGGAGTATTTGACAGTGTGGATGTATCAAAATATATCTGATATTTGCCGAGAGCTTAAGGGACTACTTGATTGACAGATAATGGTTGAGAATGAATCCAACCAATTCGAAACTATTTCTTGATAATTAATTCATTCAACTTATAGTGCATGTATGAACCAAATGAGTGGGTGCAGAAATTCCTTTTTCCCTTTTTCTCACAGCCACAATTAAGTTTACCCAAATTATATATTGAAAAACGATAATACGTACAGATGTTTGGAGCCAAAACACGAACTGCTGATCAGTTTTTTTTCACCAACCCAACAGCTGCTGGGAAAAAGTAGGAACCTTAAATACGTTTGGAAAAGTTTGGTTAACGACTAGTGTTTAATTCCCATTTCCTGTTTGTAAAAAAGAAGATATGCACGAGTTACTTTGTAAGAGTTAAAGTATTGCTAATCACTATCTTAACTAAGGATATTGGTTAAAAAATCAATCAATAATTTCTTTATTAAAAGTAATAATAGAAGAATATTAGAAATTATGAAACAGTACATTAACAATATTTTCAGTAAAAAATTAATTTGTTTCTTAAGGACACATGACTAGTTGAGATAAACATTTATTCTTTCTCTTTCGATACACAAAATCACATTCTTCTTTTGCCTTGAGAAACGCTCTCCTTTTTGTTTGTTAACTTGTAAAATACATTCAAGAGCATATTTATGGGGTATTTTTATATTCTTAAACAATTATAGTTAAATGGAATCAACCGAAGACAATTAAGGAAATTATTCAAATGACACATAGAGAGATTTATTTATATAAATAAAAAAAATATCTTAACTTATGTGTATATGAATTGCAAATGAAGGAGAGTTATATGTTCAAAAAAATGTATTCACTTGTAAACAAAAGTTAATACTGCTTGAGAAAATTGTAATATTAACTTGAAGACAATTGGTTATAAAGGTTATATCAAGTTTTACCATTAAACTTGTGTTACTCTTTAAAGTGAATTATTAGAGATGCCTTAAAAGTTACCTGGTATTATAACATGAAAGGACAAGATAAGAAAATTATTCAAATGAGAGAGAGAGAGAGAGAGAGAGAGAAACTTATTTATATAAATAAAAAAAAATATTTTAACTTGTGTGTATATGAATTGTAAGTGAAGGAGAGTTATATGTTCAAAAAAGATATTCACTTGTAAACAAAAGTTAATATTGCTTGAGAAAAAACAATATCAACAGACAATTGGCTGTACAGGTTATATCAAGTTTTACCATTAAATTCGTATTACTCTTTAAAGTGAATCTCCATTATTAGAGACGCCTTAAAAGTTACCCAGTATTATAACATCAAAGGGCAAGATAAGAAAATTATTCAAATGATAGAGAGAGAGAGAGAGAGATTTATTTATATAAATTAAAAAATATCTTGGCTTGTGTATATATGAATTGCACGTGAAGGAGAGTTATGTGTTCAAAAAAAGATATTCACTTGTAAACAAAAGTTAATATTTTTGGGTATCGAGCAATCACACAACAATCGAGAAGAGAGAAAGGGAAGAAGAAAACAACACATAGAGTTTACCATAGTTCACCCAATGTGGACTATGTTCAGCTATTCACTATATTTCCTCACACACTCGTACAATTGCACATTATGAGCCATACCCAACAAATATTGCCTGAGAAGAAAACAATATCAACTTGAAGACAATTGGTTATACAAGTTATATCAAGTTTTACCATTAAACTAGTATTACTCTTTAAAGTGGATCTCCATAATTAAAAACGTCTTAAAAGTCACTCGATATTATAATATCAAAGCGCAAAGCCACAGTTGACTTGTCACTCATGGCCAACACCTATAACTGACTCAAATATATGCACCACATAAGAGCAGATAAAAACATGAACTTAAGAAGCCAAGCACTTAAACATATTCAACCATGTAATTCTTCATGCGACATCTAACTAACTTGGAGAACACAATTTGATGGATCAAGATCACATAATTGTAGTTGAAGGTGGATTGCTTAACACAACGATTGGCTGCTTTTCAACCATATCCATGTTTGTCTAGTCTTGGACTTCGATCCTCCAGTCTAGGACGCTGACGATCATCTAATCTGAGGTGACAATAATTCTAACATTGATGACTACTCCTTTGATGTTCCCGCTCAATCAGATTGTTGTTGGGAAGCCGGATTTGAGGTTGATATCCCTAGTTTTGATGTTGACAAAGAACCAATTTACAACACTAATGATGAGTTTGATGATGTTAATGAAAACCTCGATGATCATTGTTGGAAGTAGGATTTAAGGTCAATATGCTTGATTTTGATTATGACATTAAACCTATTTTTCCACTAATGATGACATTGCTATGGATGCTAATGAAGAACCCATATAGGTTGCTATGAGTCCACTATTAATGCTTCGTTATACCTCTCTTAACCATCATTCTCCAAAAGATGGTTTGCATCATACATGTATTTTTACCTTCCCATGCATGATTGTAGATTCGAGGGTGAATCTTTTTGACGAAGGAAGGAATGATGTAGAAGTGTGGCTCAACCATGGGCTAAAAAGGGACCAAGGTGTGAAAGAGAATGTCAGTATTCTAGTATCGAATCCAATGCCTCAAGAGATCCATATAGTTAAAAATGAAGAAATCACTTAAAGATCATATCCTTCTAGAATTAGTTATAATTTATTAGGAAATTAGGAGTATTAATACATTATTTTTCTTTTTAATAAAGATATCATATATATATATATATATATATATGTGTGTGTGTGTGTGTGTGTGTGTGTGTGTGTTTGTTATATATAGAGAACATATAAATACTAGTATTTTCTTACGAATCAATGAATTCGTCATTCTAATAAATCAACGAGTTATCTTGGATAATCTCTTGACTCAATGAGTTGTTAAAATCCTTGTTTAATTTCTTTTTCCAATCATGTATGCTGCATCAACTCTCCTCTATGATGTGAACCAACTCTATTCATTCTCACATCTTCACTCACATTCTTACTTGAACGTTCACAACTGGAATCGCTGGCCAAACATCTCTGTTAAGACCCATTTAAATCTCTGAAATCCCTGTCCTCGTGAGTTGTGATCATCACACGACAATAAGTCAGACTTTTTCCTATTTGCTTAAAGAAGTTAGATAATGAGGCCGTTTTACTTGGTTTGATTGATGCGCAAATATACTTGAGACTGAGTTGGTCTTTTGACAGGACGAAATGTTAGCTTCGAGATCATTGGCTAAAAAAAAAAAAAAAACTATTTCTCTAAAATCCTTTAAACTAAATACATACTTCTGTATTTCTGTTATTAGTACGTTCAAATTCAAATATCGATACATCTTCTAAATAAAAATGAATTGCATTTGCTAGCAAAAGGGTGGTGACTCGGCCTTAAAGTAGCGAACAAAGTTTATTTCCAGCTTTTAGGCACCCAAAAAGTTACTAAGAGTCTTCGATCTTTTTTATTTATTTGTCAACAGAGTGTTTCGACCTTAGCAGCAACACTTACCCTCTTTTTATAACACCTTAGTGGCCCACCGTCCTACAGACCCCAAACTTTTAAATTGGGCCAGCATGTAAGAACTCTGTTCACTCGGGCCATATATTATTGGGATGCGCTACCTACACCATTAGAATTTCTCATACACCATTCATGAATGGTACATTTCCAAAATTACCCTTCGCTTTTTTGTAGCTTTTATAAACGGATCCGTATAATTCATGCTTACGGATTGACGAATCCGTAAGATTCTTACGGATCCTTGAATCCGTAAGAATTTATGGATTCGTGAATCCGTAAGAATCTTACGGATTTGTCAATCCATAAGTTTTTTTTTTGCATGTACGGATTGGGCAATCCGTAAGCCATATCCGTTTGTTTTTTTTTTATATACGGATTGGGCAATCCATAAGCCCAATCCGTTTGTTTTTTTTTTTTGAAAAGTTAAAATATATTTTAGAAAATAATGGTGCAAGTAGGTATCGAACTTGTGACCTTTAAATTATTAATATGATGCTCTAACCAACTGAGCTAATAGATCAATTATGTCAAAAATTAATTGATATTGATATATATATATATATATCACTAAATTTATTTAATTTAAAATAATTTATTATGTTAAAAATATATTGTATTAAATATACATAGAAAAATTTAGTGTTATATTATCAACATTAATTATTTTTTAACATAATTGAGCTATTAATTTATAGTTTAATTTATTATTTTTAATTTAAAATAATTTATTATGTTAAATTTTATAATAACATTATATGTTAAAATTACATGTTGAATTAATGCATGCAGACATATCTATAAATTATATGTAAAATTTATATTATAATT
>PYAF01002562.1:33997-52157 GCA_007407185.1 Glycine tomentella
TATTTTTAATTTAAAATAATTTATTATGTTAAATTTTATAATAACATTATATGTTAAAATTACATGTTGAATTAATGCATGCAGACATATCTATAAATTATATGTAAAATTTATATTATAATTTACATATTTGTGAAATTATTCAATGATATGAAATAAATTGTTAGCTACAAAAATAAGGATAAAAAACATTAAAAAATGTTTAAGAATTAAAAGTGAAATATACAAAAAGTGAAGAAATAAAAAACATATTAAAAAAATATATATTAAATTTTACATATAACACTAAATTTTTCAATTTATATTTAATACAATATATTTTTAACATAATAAATTATTTTAAATTAAATAAATTTAGTGATATATAATTCTCTCTCTTTTACTAATGGTGTAGGAAGCATATCCCTATATTATTTCGTAATCCAGCAATTAGACATTCATGTACCTATATATAAGAAAAATATTAGGACTAAAGCTTGCCAAAAAATTTTGCCACTATCGATTACGGGGAGTAAAAAATATCTATCTTCTTGGAGGAATGGTTAAACTACATAAACTTTCCCGGCTGTTGGTTTAAAATAAACTAGATTCATTTTCTTAAATAAGCTTTTGAATTTAACATTGTGAATGAAAAAAATATAATTAAAAAATTACTAAAATTAATAAATTAAATTTTCTGATAAAAATTAGTTATCAACAAATACAATAAATATTTCATACTTATAATATAATAAAAAAAAGGTTAATTAAGTTTTTAATCTTTTCATTTTTTTATAACTTTTAGTTCTTCATTAATCTTTTGTAATCACTTTTAGTTCCTCTAAAAAAATTTGTCCACTTTTAGTTTCATTTATTTTTATTGTTCAAAATTAGTTCCAAATATAAAATAAACGAGAGATTAAAAATAGACAAACTAGGAACTAATTTTGAGTAGTAAAAATAAATAATGGACTAAAAACGAAAAAATAGAGAGACTAAAAACATTGAACAAAAATTAATTAAAAATTAAAAATTGTCAAAAAAAATTTAAAGAACTAAAAATTGGAATCTGACAAATTTCAATGATTACAAACTTAAGTGACCCTAAAAATTATATAAACTTTCTTGGCCCGAGCTTTCAATTTGGTAGCCAAATTTAGAACTTATTGGGAGTGTTGATTAGCTTCTTTTTTTCTTTAAAAAGAGAAATTAAGCCAACCATATTTAGAAAATATCTTTTTAAAATAAAGAGCTTAATTTTTATCAAAAGGGAGAAATATAGCTTTTAAGAGAAAAAAATTAATTCAAATAAGTTGTATATCTAATTAACCTTCCTACTCCTCTCCTTCTCACAGTGAACTAGTAGTTGAGGACAATAAAATAAAAATTTTAGTTTGAAAGAAAATTTTAAGTTGATGATTAAAATTAATTAAAAAAACAAAAATTATAAATTATTTGATAGTTTTAACTTTAAAGTTTCTTTTAAGGAAAAAGTTGTTACATCAACCATAAGTTAAGTTCTTTTACACTATCTATATATTCTAATTAAATTTAAAAAGAAAAACTAAGAACCCAATTGGTTCATGATGAATGATTTACCAATGCCAAAGTGTGATCTTACATTTCATAACTTGATGTCTGATTCAGCATTTGTCACTGAGGAGCTTACGTTAATGTGACGTTTGGTAGAGGAAATTTTTTATTTTTTTCTAGAATTTTAGGATGAAAATTTTAATGTTTTATGTTTAATACTTATTCTAAAAAATTAATATTTTATAAGAAAGAATATTTTTTTTAGAATATTTTTTAAACAGATTCTCAAAAAAAATTCATGAAAAAGGTGAGAATCTTATTTTCTTAAGTTTAATTTTTCTTTTACTACAATAAAAAATATCATATTAATCTTATTATATGAAAATAAATAATAAAAATATCACATAATTGTTTGATTTCCAAAAACTTTATCTAAATAATTTTAATAAATAACAAAATAAATTTTATTTATTAAGAAAACACAATTGTCAGAATTCATAGAATTATTTCCCCGAACTGCAATCAAGTGCATTTTTAATTGCCCACCGGATATTAAGCATAGATAAATTACCATATAGAGATTAGAGAGAGAGGGAGAGACATGCACATGAAAGTGAAAAACAAAAACGTCTACAAACAATTTTTTGTATTTTATTTTTTTAGTAAGCTCCTAAAAGGCCAAAAGCAAACAAACAGGAATTAGCAAGGAGGGCCAAACTTAGCAAGGGCGTTCACATATGAATTAGCTTCTCTATAGATGCGAATCCAAGAGATATTATTTGCAGCAAGAGCATTTTGAGTGCGTGCGTGTTTGTAAATGATTATTTAACACGGATCCCTAGCTCTCTCTTCATGTCTCAAAGCTCAAATATGCAAAACAAGTCTTTTTAGCTTCAAGCATATTGAAGCTGCAGTACCGAACACACGGTGAATACTAAATAGCCCGGATCATTGTGAAACATGGATGGTGTTGTCTGTGATTACTGATTAGTTAGTGTTATGCTTGATTTAGGTTGTGTTTATACTGATATTTATTTATAGGATGAAATACACACAGTTGAAAAGAGATTCTTTGATGTTTACAAATGAAAAGATTATTTTTGTAAAATGTAAACACACCTTTAAATATAATATTTGTTCATGAAATTTAGGAAGACAATAGATAATCGAATGTCGACTATTGATTTCAATGTTAACCATGGAATAACAGCACGCAAGCAACAACAAATAAAACTCAATTGACTTAAGTTGCGTCGATCTCCATTGCGGAACCCTGATCAAGTTTTGGATTCAACCAACAAGTTTTGCATCCCTCCCCTCTCAATTATTCCTTCAGGCTTCGGCCTCTCTTCCATCTCCTTCCCTCTGTGTTCAAGCTGGCACAATGGAGAGGCACAACACATGCATGCATGTAGGGCCTTGTTAGTTAAAGATGCTTAATTAAGGACTAAAAATTATTTTTCAAAACTATCTGTTGAAAAATCATCTGATCTGTTCATTTCTCAGGGAGTTGTATATATCATTAATGGATACTGGTCATCCAATATATATATATATATATATATATATATATATATATATATATATATATCATCAGGACGGATCCAGAAAATAAATTAAGGGGGGTACTCAAACATTTCATAAAATATTTTTATGTCCGCATATTTAGTGGTGTCGAAAAAAAATTTTGTAAAAATATTTAAATCAATATTTTATGTACAAAATTATGAATCCACTTAAAATTATATTATATATATGCATATAACTAAAATTATTTGATTAAGAAAATTCATTCATAATTCTATACTGAAAAATCCAAAATAACAATTGAATTTGATAACACAAGTAAAGTATATTAATAATAAAAAAATCTAAATTAAAACTCAAAAACTCATTTCAAAAATGTAATATGAAACTGCAGAAAGAAAAAAAGTGGGTACAGAAAGTAAATTAGGTCCAAATAAGATAAACCTACCTTGTTTTCTTCTCTTCTTCTTCGTTGTGCGTTTTTTGCGTTTTCTTTCTGGTTGTCATCGCTGTTCTTATGAATTATTTTCTAAGGGGGGGGCACTACTTGACTGCTTGAATGTAGGTGCTCCATGCTTGACTGTGTGCGTGTGTATCATCTGAAAATTTAAGGGGGGGTACTTGCCCCCCTTCTCTCTTATACTTGCGTCCGCCTCTGAATTATCATATTAGTTTTTAAAAATATGTTAATTAATTAATTTAGTCCCTAAAAAACATCATCATTTTTTAGTGATTTAAAGATTTTTTTACTAAATTAATTCAGTAAACAGATCGTTCAATTAGTTCTTTAATATTTAATTCTCATATTATATACTATATTCTAGTCTATGGTTTCTAGTGTTGCACGAGGTGTGAAGAAGGGAAAAAAGAATCTTCAACTAGAAAAAAAGTGCAACGAATTATATGCTAAATTAAGTGATTTTAAAATTTATTTATTAAATATGAGTGATTTTAATTTTTGATATTCGTTGTAATTAAAACTGATATAAAAAAATGACTTTTTGTATTAATTATAATCACAATTAATATAAAAAATCATTTTTCTATATGTAATCGATATTAAAAATTAAAATCAAAATACTTTTAAAATCATATAAATTTGATATATAATTTTACAAAATCACCTTGATATAAAAGTGGTTATAGTGCTGTCAATCTGTCAATGACTGTTTGTTATCCCCTTGCTAATTGCTATGTTCTAGTGTTCTAGAAACACATCTACTATAACCAAATTATATTAGACATTGTCACACACCAGTTAACAAATGAAAGGTTGAATTCAACAACAACAACAACAACAAAAAACCAATGCAAGGTTGTAGAAGTTTGTTCTTCGAAATCAACGCACACTGCAGCCTGCAGGCAAACCACACACATTGCTTTTTTCGTTTTAAATTCTATACCTCGTTCTAGAACTAAAAAGAAAAACGAACAATAAAAAAAATTAAAAACTGAAGTCATCTTAAAGAATTTAATATCACTAAAATAATATAATTTTTAAATTAAAATAATTCATAAATTTAATTTTCTATAAATTAAGGGTAAATATATCCTTTTTTCTGAATTATATATATTTTTATTTTAAAAAAGATCAATTCCATTTTAAATTATGATAAGGATTAATTAAATTTTTAGACTCTAAACTTTAACTTAATATATTTAAATATCAATAAATTGATATTTGATTATCGAAATAAGTAATTTGACTGCCGTATTTTATTGTTGAAAATTGAAAGTAAATAACTGAATAATGTTAGTAAACGGTAATAAATAAATTTATGGACATCTTAGATTCTTAGTATACTTCTCACTGATTCTAAAATTAGCGACAGTTAGAATAAATTTATCATAAAAATTTATGCTAAAATTCTTAGTTTGAAGTGGTGGGTACCATGGGTGTTGGCGGCGTGAAAAAGGAGAAAAGTGGGGGGTGTGGGACTCAAGATGTAAGAGAAGGGGTTGGGTGTTGAGGATTTCAGTAGAAAGGGTTGTCTTTTTTATCTTTACTATTGACAGACTCCCTTTTATTACTCACACCTCTACTTATCCAGTTGTGTTTGAGTGGTAAAATTGAAATTGAATAATTGTTTAATCTATTTATTTTATCTATCTAATGAATTTAATTCAAAAAATTTATATCTCCAACCATGTTTAATTTATAATAAAGAATTTTTCACTTGCATCTTTTTTTTTCATCTTTTACACTTCGATTCATTTTCATTCATCTCCGTCAAACAAACTCTAAATACTAGTGTCCCACCAGCCTCCAAATATCTAGAATTTTTTTTTTCTTGAGGTTTTTCTTCTCTCTTATGTGTGATTGTGTCTACTTGAATAATTTATCAATTAGGTTTGGAAGATAGAGTCTAGTCCACTACAGTGATAGATAATAATATATATGCTTTATTGTTTGTACCATTCAGGGCCACAATACACATCACGATGAGTTTGCTATATATCTTATTTCTAGAAGGATAGGAGGACAACGACAAAATTAATTAATTTTCAAAGCTGCTGAAAAGTCACCTCCACGAGGAGGAAAATAATGCCATTTTCAATTTTTCATTCGTTTCATAACTGTGATTCGTTTTTATAATTTTATGTATTTATTTTTTAAAACGTATTTTCTCTAAAATGTAGAATGGTATGAAGTTAGCAATGTGAAAATTCTGTTATCACGCTAAAATTAAATAACATCTTATATCACAATAAAATAAATTAATTGTTAAGTATTCATCAAAGGGGCACTTTATTATTAATCACGTTTTCTGTCGCATTTACACAAAATTATTTTCTCTTTCAGTTCAAGAGAATTATAGTCAAAACCTCTGATTGAATGAATATTTTTTCCTTTTCCTTTTCTTTTTCTTTTTCTTTTTTGTATGCGGAGATTATGTTCTCACTTCTTAGGTACCCAAAAAAAGAAAGCTTGTTTACTTGTTTCGTTATCCTTGAAATATTGTCTTGGTGGTCCATGCCTAGTGACACTGCAACAACGTCTGAGATTTCAAATTTCATGTATATATTAATCATTTATCTACTTTGTTAAGATTAAAATAAATATACACTGTCAATATGAATGTTTTAGTTCTATTAACTAATTAAAGGTTTGTTATCCATTTTATGTGATAGAGATAAGTAGTTTTCTATCTGTGGGGAGTTGCTGTTCGCGGGGGGTGGGGGGTGGGTTTAAATGTTTAAGAAAATGTGTACTATATTTTATAATAATTATTTTATTATCCTATAACGATTAAAAAAAATTCCAATATAATATTTCTAAAAATAAATAAATATTTCATGAAAGAAACACCTCGAATATAACTTCGAAACAATATTGAACAATAAACATATTTTCGTTTACCGGCTAACTGTTCGCAATTTCAATCGGAGCACGCACCTTACTTTTCTAGGGTTGTCCCTCTCATGTGCGTCGCAAGTTGGAACTTGGATCATTCAAAAAGGGAAAATGAAAAAGTAGATTCACATCAATTAAAAATCCACGATTAATTAATCAACCGAGAGTAGAATCGCACAAACGGCACGGTGCCCCATCTTCTAGAAACCTTGAGCTTCTAGCATTTTTTCGTTATGGTGAACGACTCATGAACACGCATATGGAGTTGACTTTGGGTTCTTTAATAATCGAACCAAAAATTCCAAATTTCTAGGGTGCATTACACAAAGCAAAATTGATTTAGAAAAAAGCAAATTAGCTTTGTTTGTGCTTTACGTTATCTCGCCCCTAACCCTATCAACATCACAGATCTCAATCACCGCAAATAGAACTTTCTCTGTTTCTCAGTTCAATCATGTTCCTGCTTTTTCTTAATTTCTTGAACTGATCGATAATTAATCACCACTAATAAAACTTAAGATGTTTTCTTAATTAGTCGAGAAAAGCAATACAAGAAGCAAAAGTACACATTGGACAATCTCATATACCAAAGTCAATTTTCTTTTCCTTGTTCATCCATAAAATTTTGATGAAAAGTTTGTTTTACAAGAGTGGGGGAGAGTAAGTACAAGTGGCAGTCTATTCTACTCTACGCGTATATGTATGTATGTAACTATACATATACGTAGTATAATACAAACTCTAACGACTAACTAATTAGTGATTAATTTCACTATATGCAAGGAAAGGCGCTTCAACAACCGCGTCTTCTCTCATTCACTCGAGCGAGTCGACTCAGTGACTCACTACCAACACTGATCCGTTTCCCAGTTCCGACGCGTATAACCGGAGAAAACCGCCGCCTTCGACAACGGCCGTTGTCGCCGGAAAAGCCTCTGATCGTAGTTGGCGCGCTTGTCGGGATCCGAGAGAGTAGAGTACGCGGCGTGGATCTTCATGAACTCATCGGCGGACGAGTTTTTCCGGTCAATCGCCGCCACGTCGGGGTGGCAGACTCTGGCTAGTCGCCGGTACGCAGCCTTGATTTCTTGGTTAGAGGCGCCGGCAGGGATGCCGAGAACCTCATAGAGCGAAGAGCAAGAGGAGTTCAGATACGAAGGTCTCGGTTGCTCCGTCCAGGAAGAGCGAGCTTCTGCGGTGGCGGTGGCGAAGGCGACTATTGGCCGGGATTTGACGCGGCACGACGGAGAAGACACGGCGTTGCCGGAGAAGTTAACGGCGGGAAGAGACGCTGGAAAGGACACGGAAGAAATCATGTTTGCTACTTGCTATATTGCGATACGTTGTCGTTGAGATATGGAAATTGGGAATGGAATGTTAGTAACGCAATTGGGGATTAGGGTTGTTATATAAAAGTGAGGAGAGAGAAAGAAGGGAATGTGGAGCCCACAGTGAATATAAGTTTTGGTGTGTTTGGATTTTAGGACACGGAAATAGAACTTATCCAATGGGCGTTTGCTGGACGATGTGCTGACTCAGGACGTATCTGGCTTGGCTTTCGGCTTTAGCTTATCTTATTCTCTGCTTCGAGATCTACCACTGGTGTTCTCCGTTAAACATCGTTGTCATATTTATGCACTTGCATAGTTTTCCAACCCTATTTTTTCCTGCCACATTTGGATTCGTATATGTGATTCATTAGTTTTGTCTTCTTTTTTTTTTTTTTTTTCCTACAAATTTTGCTTTTGCTCTGGTAATAATATTAAAGGTATGTATTAATTAAATTTTTGGTTGTTTTTCTGCACTTTCTATTAATGGATTTAGTAGGTAAATCAGTTATCAAATAGATATAAAAAAGGGAAAATGCTAACTAGTTAATTATCTTAAGAGTTAAGACACTGCTTAAGCTGTCAAGGAATTTAAAATAATAAATTGTTGAAAAAATAGCATTAATACATTTTTAGTGTGATTTCAAATGTATTCTTAAAGTGAATTCTATTAAAAAACTTTATTTTGAATTCGTTTACTAGAATAGCATGTCCCAAAAGAAAATCCTACGGGTATTTTTTAAACCAAAAGAAGATTTTTGTTAATTTATTATGAATTATAGAAAATCCATCACTAATTAACATTCAATACTATTTGTTGGTTGGAGGAAGATTTTTAAATTATCTTATATAAGTAAATCAATGATTCAAAATATTATTGAATGTTAAATTGTTAATTAGGGATTGATCCTTTCACCGTGGCCTTTATGTTATTGAAGTATCCATCTTTTTTCAAATGTATATACATAAAAATTGGGATATTTTGAATTCAATATTATTATTTTTTTCAAATGGTATTGAAACACCATCATACAGTAAGGAAAAAGAATCGGCGAGTCATGTGCTCCATGATGTCGTATTATCAATGGATTCAGCAAACATAATTAATTAAACACCGTAACTTTTGTTTATATTTTATTGGATCAAAAGCTCCAACGTTCCCTCCCCATCTCAAAAAATAAAATAAAATTAGGGCAATTAATTAAGTTGGAATACTCTCAAATCAAATCGTATGCGACCTTGGAGCTAAAGGAAAATTAGAAAAAACTGATATAATAATAATTGAACAGCTATGGCCCGCCAGCTACCTTTGTTGCACATTTGGAAGATGAACATCATTATCATGTTCCCTATACGTCTACTTCCTTCTAGAGACGAAGACCAAAGATATCTTATATACCACCAATTAATGCGACAAATGGGATGCTAGTTACAACTTACAAGTTGTGCCAAATGCATGACCCCAGTGCTTTGCTCAGATATTCAAATTCACATGGAAGCGATGTATACTATTTGATTCTAATATATAGAAATAATTAAATGTATCTCATTCCATTAATCAGTACTAGTATTTGATACTATCGGCTTAGTTTGAATTATCTTTTAATTTACGAGTCTTTTAATTAAAATAAGTATGAGCGCGAGGCAGCTTAATTATAAATTTAAATTTGGTAATTGTAGAAAAGTTATTTGATCGATGAAACTTATAAAAAAAGTTAAAAGGATAATTTTTTTGAAATTATTTATTTATAAATATTAATTTTAATTTATTCAAAAGTTTTTTTATTTGTCTTTTTCTATAAATACTTGCTGATAAGTTTATTTAAATTGTCTCACTGAACATTAACTTTACTTATAATTTAAAGAATGACTACTATGAAGTGTGAACTGCGAGGGTGCTGCTTAAGTTTTCAATTAATGATTTAATTAGAAAAATACATTTGGAGAAAGGAGGGTGTCTGACAAAAAGTCATTTGGCTTTTTAATTTGCCGGAAAATGATGATATCGAGTTTAACTTCAATGCCAAATTTACCAAAAATTTTAATCTATATATGAAGTGATTAATTTTGGAAGTGTGATAGAAAAAAATACGAATTGAATTTATATATTTTGTAAGTGTAAATTTTTTTCACATATTAATAGGATTTGTTTATTTTATTTACCGGCGACATCATTTTATTCATTATTCTGATGTAGTGATAGTGTGAATTTGTACTGAAAGCCTGAGTATGTAAAAATATTTTACACTCATATTATATGACTTAAATTAAAAAAAATATTATTCTATAATTCAAATTATTAATATAGTAATTTTTTAAACCTTCCTACAACAATATTTCGTAAATCATCCTACTTACTATCGATAAAAACATTATTAGATTTTTTTTATGGTTTTTGTATATTTAAGTTTTCTTCAACTTTCTGTTTTACTTAGAAATTACTTTAAAGTTAAAATTCAAAATATTTTTTAAAAGTCAAAGTAAAATTCATTGACAGTTTTCATTTTTTTATTTTAAAAAAACTTCTGTGCATATATGTGTGTGTGTATATATATATATATATATATATATATATATATATATATATAAAATCCTGTAAGGTTGGAGGTTTGGTATCACGGTAATCATAACTGCACTATATATTAAGCATTATGCTTCTTCATTCATCACGTACAAATATAACACGAAACAAAAATAAAAATTCTTTCTAATTTTAAATTATTTCTATCTTGCCTGATAGCAACAAAGTACGAGAGCATATTTCTCAAAACACTAAAAAAAAAAATATAAGTTTCTTTAATTAGTTTATAAGCTAATTTAACCAAACATTTTTCAAAACACTCAAAAAAATTATAAATTTCTTTAACTAGTTTATAAGCTAATTTAACCAAACAAAGGCAAGCTAGCAATCAGTGCCAATATTTTCCTTCGTCGCCCTTATCCCATGGAATGCATGTCATCCACATTCGACAAAACAATATGGTAAAGGAGTCATCATACCACGTCTAAGTGCAGTATATTTGAGTGATCAGTGATGCAACTGATAGATAAATCAAATACCTCCGTGGACAACCATACAACCCTCACAAGTCACAAGAGCCACCTTACATACACAATTAAGAAATATTATTAATTTATATAATTTTTTTAGGCTTAAATATACTGGGGATCTTTAAAATATAGCTAAATTTCATAACTGATTTAATTCCTTGAAATTTCAAAAGTTTTGTAGAAGATTTTTGTCGTTAATCTCCGTTGAAAATATGATGACGTATTTGTTAGTTGGACACGTTAGCAATACACGTATGGAATCACGTCAAATGTCCAAATGAGTGAACTACACTATCAATGTCCAAATAAATGAACTACATAGTCCTCGACGACGACGACAACTCCTCCTACTTCGCCACCGTCCTCACCACATTTACTGGCTTCCTCACCTCCCCCTCCTTTCACTACTCCACCAGTACCATCCTCCCCACCTCCTCCCCCCTCCTCAACTAGTAGTCATCTGCTTGTCATCGTTTCCCCCTCCACCCCTCCATGCCCAAATTCTCCATCACCTCCTCCCTCTCTTCCTTTTCCCAATTCTCTTCCCAAATCCAAAACCTTGTCATCTTCATCAACAACTGCACACTATTCTTCTCTTCCACCTCCATCTTCTTCCTCATCTTTCATATCTCATCCCACCATTGTTTCATCTTTTTCAAACGCTCCTACATCCTTCTTAGCCTCTGCAATTACACACCCATAAAAAAACAAACAAAACCCATTATTCTAAACCCAAAATGATCAAAACTTTAATTTCACATTTCAATTTATCAACCCTCCATACCCACAAAATCAGGCGCGACAAATTCTTCAGAGCTCAAATAGGACAGAGCCTTATCCAACGAAGGAACAAAGAGATCCGACACACTCCGTTGGAATCTCGACAGCAAGGGAGACAACCTAGAGCCTCTCTCCGGTGGTAGGGATTGCTGCGACTTCGGTGTCGACACCAAAGGGGTATAGGGGTCGGAGACACAGTGGCAAAGGACGGGAAAAAAGTCATGCTTGTTGATGAGAGAGTTGATGTTGAGGGGAATGGAAACGATGGAGAAGCCGTAGTGAGTGGGATCCTCTTAGTCGTAGAAGAGCTTCTTGGTATAGGGCTCATCAGAGGAGGAGGAAGACGATGACGATCGACGACGAGGCTATGAAAAAAATGAAACAGGTTGTCATTAGTTGCACATATTTAACTTTATTTTCTTTTTTATAAATAAAATAGTTTATTAAATTAAATAAATTAAATATAAAAATAAGAAATCTAGGTGGCACGTCATATCATTAATACCTCTAACGTGGTTCCGCACATGTATCTCTTACAGAATTTTTGAAATTTCAAGAATTCAACCAGAAACAAATTATTTTTAAATATTAATTACAAAATTCAAATATATTTTTAGGATCTTCAACCTATTTATAACAAATTGTATAACAAATGATGTGATGGAGAAAATTATAGGCAGAAAATGTTGTTATATAAATTATTTCATGAATAATATCTTTACATAATTTCCTCTTCCATTTGTATGTGTTGCCCTTTTAGACTTTTCTGTAATCCAAAGGGCACCTTACTATTTTCAAGCAAATTTTGTGTTTAGTTCTTACTGACAAGTTGTGTATTCTTCGTTAAAGTTTATTGTTTGTTTCAAAGTCAACAGAAAAATTAATAATTTATTGACACAAGAAATGCGTACGCACTAGCTAGTTAATTAATTGATTAGAAATAATAATTTACCTTTTGTTTTTTCGTATATCAAAAAAGTATCATGGCGGACAGTTTTGCTCAATTTTGTCTGTCTAACCATAATTTAATTAGTGAATAAAATCAGACAATACCAGCCAGCACTATTAGCCGGCGACGGATGCACGGGGACCCTCCCTCGAACTTTTAATACCAATGTAACATATTGTGATGGGATAATGTTTTTTTTTTTTTTTTTTTTTTTTTTTTTTTTTTTTTTTTTTTTTTTTTTTTTTTTTTTTTTTTTTTTTTTTTTTTACCATTTTGGTTTTAGTCATTTTATTGGTTACGGTACTGTCATTGTAAATTTGTAATGGGGAGGTTGTTTTGTTTCATTGAGGGGACTTTGGGTTGTTCGTGGTTTTTATATTCTAATTCGTGTTTTGATTGGGCACTCCTGGTGCTTCATCTAGACATTTTATTCAATTTTTTCTTTTGATATACATATATATATATATATATATATATATATACTATTCCTAATAAAAAATACTAATTAATAAATCTAATTATATATGTTACATTAGTTATATACTATTTTTTAATAATATTTGTTGTCACTAATAATAATATAGTCCAATATATATATATATATATATATATATTAATAGATATGATAATTAAGAATATGATTTTTATAACTTTTTATCAATTGTTATTATCTAGGCTAATTATGTTTTATGTATTATTATAAATCTCATTTATCTATATATTTAATTATTTACATTTATTATAAACATATTTTTTATATTATATATAATTGTTATAAAATTTGATAAATTTTAGTTGTTATTATTATATCTAATGAGTTTGGTCCTCTTTTTTATTTATTGTGAGATTTTTGACTATTTGATTGTTATTATATTTGTAAGACTAAACTTTTTTTTCACAGCTTTGAAACAAAAAATTAGTACAAATTATAAATATTAGTATTTCTTGATTGTATCATTCGAAATAAAAATTAATTTTTAGTCTTACATGTTAAACTAATAAATAATTTTATAAAAACTATTATTTATAAAATATTTATTCGTTAATATATAAATAATTAAAGTTAAAAAAATATCAGCCCCTTTCTTGGATCCGTCCTTGCTACCAGCTATTGTCATGTTTTCAAATTCATAATCTTTTTAAAGTGTGGAAGAAGAGATTCTTATCCTATTTCTAGAACTTATATTTATGAACCAATGATGATGCAGATTGTGTTGTTTGTGTGAAAACATAATATACCGAATACCGGCATTATAATAAGAAGACGTCAACTGAATATATTCGATTAATTAACTGTAACTGTGTGTGAATCAGAATGCAGGGACTATATATGCCTGATTCCTATTAGGGAAGAAAATTGCAATACTACTTCCTCTCTCGTTCTGTACCTTAATTATAATTGTCATTTTGAATTTAAAATCATAAACCTCTATGTTTGAATTCAATGCAATACTACTTCCTATATCGTTCTTTAGCTAAGATCCAAATAAAATATGTAATAAAATCTAGTTTAAAATTGCAGTTCATTGATAGTAGTTCAATGGCCTGTTTGCATGTAAGTTAATTAGAATCGCTTTTGAGATTCTCTGCTGAAAATATAGAATAAAGACGTATCGGAGGAACAGTTGAAGTTCACGTGCTGTTAATTAAGATATGGAAATTCACAATTTAAGTGGTCTGTTCGGTAAAATGCAGGTTAGCACAACGTAGCATGTTTTCCAAAATGGTCTCACTTGATTATGACACAAGGTGTGAGTAGACTAGGATAATCCAACCATAATGGGAAAAAAATATTACTCACGCAAAATTGAGTTAGGAAACTAAATGATTTGAAAAATAACTAATTTTATATTAATTAATAAAATTAGTAGACATCATTTAATTTTATTAATTTCAACTAAAAAATATATTTTTAAAATATTTTTAATTGAAACTTGTTATCATGTATAAAAAAATTATTGAAAATAAAATTAAAAGTAAATAAAAAATATTTTAAAAATTATAATATAAAAATTTAAAATTAATTAAACTTACTTCTATTTAAGTCCCATTTATAATTTTACTTTTTTACTTATATAAATTTTAAAACAATAATAATGTAAATATATCCCGTTAACAGGTCCAGAGACGTATACAACTATCTCTTCCAGTTGATCTCTTGCATCCCAAGACAAAGTTCTTAGAAAGAGGTGAATTGCATAGTAATTTAAAAAAAAAAATACATGAACACTCAATTAACACCTAGTAAAAGAGAGATAAAGTGAAAAAATATTACTTTTTCTATTCTAAAATAATAATAATTTTAGACTATTTATATATATCAAGAAAATGTAAATAATAAATAGATGAAAAAGAGTATTAATCTTATATTATTATTAATTTATTTATAATTTTTTATTTAACATTATCATCTTATGGGATATTATTAAAAAAATATAATTAATGTTACATTAAAAAAGTTAAATAAAAATTATTTTTAACAAATTTTTTATCTTATAAAATAATTATAATAAAGTTAAAAAAGTAATAAATATTATGTTTCCGTTACATGTTGACCGGGATACATATTTAATTTTCTCTTCCATTTGATCTGTAGCATCCCAAGACAAATTTCTTAAAAAAGGTGAATTACACCGTCGTTTCTCAAAATATACATAATATACCGGTGGAGTTTTCCTCTTTTAATGAAATATTTTCTTAAGTCAAATATTGATTAACCATGCGTAAGAGACCTACCGATTATGTATAAAATGTATCTGACTTTATTGGCAATTTTTTATATTAAAAAAAGCCACACCTCCTTTGAATGATGGAATTAGTTGCAATTTATTTTAATGTAAATAAATTGAGTATGTTTCCTTTTTCTACAACTTTGTGCCATTAATAACAACTATTTTCAGCATTATAAAATCAATTTTATGAATTATAGTTTTTTTTTACTGAATTTAAGAATTAAAGACAAGGAATATTATTTTCAACATCCTAACTGTACCACCTAGTATGTCGTTAGTTAAGTAGAATTACACTTTTGAATAATTTTGTGAATAAAAAAATATTGTTGAATAAAAATATTTTACTAAAGATCGAAAATCTATTCACAACCCATTTCATTCCTAACTCTTTGACTCTTCAATTTACTAAAAAACCCATTTACAACATAAAAAGAATGAAAACTAAGAAATTTTTTTTGTTAATTTGTTTTTTAAAAAATGAAATTGAGAAGTTATTTCATTTAACTTATACTTCATTTGATTAAGTTATGTAAACTAATTTAAATTAAATAGAAATGTCCAATAAAGAAGTATATGCCATTAATTTATAGTAACTTTTCAAATACTACTTTATATAGTTTTTGTTTGTTATATTTGCTAAAGTGATATTTTTTTATCTCCTATCTCCTAATAACTACAATTTCTCTTCTTCTTCTTCTTCTTCTTCTTAGTATGTCGTTAGTTAAGTAGAATTACACTTTTGAACAATTTTGTGGATAAAAAAATATTGTTGAAAAAAAATATTTCACTAAAGATCGAAAATCTATTCACAACCCATTTCATTCCTAACTCTTTGACTCTTCAATTTACTAAAAAACCCATTCACAACATAAAAAGAATGAAAACTAAGAAATTTTTTTTGTTAATTTGTTTTTTTAAAAATGAAATTGAGAAGTTATTTCATTTAACTTATACTTCATTTGATTAAGTTATGTAAACTAATTTAAATTAAATAGAAATGTCCAATAAAGAAGTATATGCCATTAATTTATAGTAACTTTTCAAATACTACTTTATATAGTTTTTTTTGTTATATTTGCTAAAGTGATATTCTTCTTCTTCTTCTTCCTCCTCCTTAAAATTAATTTTAGAAGTTAAAACTATAATCACCTAACATTATATTTTGTCTGCAATATAAAAATATTATGTAAAAAAATATATGCACATGTCTTTTTATGCCATTTTATTTATCAACTAATTGAAAAGTTATTTTATCAAATAATTCTAATTTAGTAAGTTAACGAATTTTTAACTAATAATTAAGTTTTGACTTTTAACTACTTTTCACCTATTTTATCAGTTATCACATATAACCTAAAATGAAAAAAAAAAATGTTTTAGTGAATAGAATGCAGTTATCTTTACTAATTAAAAAATCAATAGTAAAATAATTGACATCAGTGTCCAAATCCAATTTTAATATGTACAGGTGACCCGTTTGAGTGATTATCAATTAGACGGGCAAATCGGTTGAAAATTTGAAATATACTAGAATAATTGTCAGGGGTGCGATATCATTAGTAAAATAAAAGGTTGTCTTGCCAGCACAAATCAACATCAGCATATAAAGTAACATTTTTACTGTTTCAATTGCGTTTTATGTTTATCCAATTATACATTTTGAAATCGTTAATACTTTGTTCAAGACTAGTCTCCGTCTACAAGTCTGTGTCAAACGTTATTTTCAAAATTCCATTACTTGATGAATGGTTCTCATCTTCTAGATGTGTTTTGTTTTTTGTTTTTTTAGGTCCCAAGAAGTGGTTATTAGCAATAGCATCAGAGCGTTGAGTGGTAGAACATCTATTTTTCGTATTTGAACTTATATATTATGGTCAATTTACACAAAAGCATATTGATTTGCCAACCGTCGCTCCATTCACCAATGAAATATTGGAAAAGATATACACTTCTGTGTCTGTATCAATATTTTCAAAGTGAGGATGCATAAAAGAAGAGAAAAATCGCACCTATATAAGACATATATTAAATAAAAATACGAGAAGATTCTATCTAGAATAATTAAAATTAATTTTTTTATTAAAAACTATTTTTGATTATTCATATGAAATGGTTATCTTAATACACCACTTACATTTTCAGATATGGTCATTGACTATTTTAAAAAGTATGCTCCAAGTTTCCCTTCTTTCCCAGTTACGTCCGAACACCACAGCTTTGCAGGCACCATTTCTCCCAACTTGCTGCACTACTAGCAAGACAGGCTCCTAATCACTACACTCTCAGGTGCCTTTTTTTTTAAGTTGTCATATATTTATTTACTTTTTTTTATTGTTATGGATCATTAATTAAAAATGCTCAGTGACACTTACAAACGTAAGATATATTAAAGAAAGAACATTATAACAGTGTATGACACAAACAAGTAAGCATGTTTAAAGCTAATTTAGCTAAACATAATAACATTTCTGAAACTATCAATACATTTTCGTAGGGTAAAGGATCCCTTTTATTCATAAAGTGTAAAGTAATTATAATTTAATCTTAAAAGAACAAGAACAATTTTTTTTAATAGTTTTTAAAAGTGTAAAGAATGCATAAAAAAATGTATTATTGTTAAGTGTGGAACGTTAAGTTTAATATCGTATTTTAAATATTTTTTAACTTTATAATTTAATGTTAAATTAGACCTAAAAAATATTGTGATATTACAGTTACGATGATACAAGAATTAGTCAAAATTATACGATCACAAATTTGAATCATTAGCAATGGTTCAACATAAGATTTATAATACCTTTCTATGTTAATCAATAGTGATGAATTTGAATTAACATGAATGATAAAACCAATTAATTGATTACAACAATTAATGAGATTATTGCTAACAAAAGCCAAAGGATACAAAAACAAAATATCTTTAAAT
>PYAF01002562.1:62144-77200 GCA_007407185.1 Glycine tomentella
TTTCCTTTAAAAATAATTTTATTTGAGATAAAATTAGATATTAAATATTAACATCTCTATTAATTAACAATATTTTTCACCAAAAAAAAACATCTCAGCTAATAAAGATTTGAACATTTTTTTATTATATTATAAGAGACTAACATCTTCCATTAAATTTAACTTTTTTGAAGATTTTTTATATTAATTATTATTATATTTGTTCCAATTTATAAGAAATGAATTATAATGTAAAATATACCTTATTTTTATAAATTAAAATGAGGGTAGTATTACTCTTGAATCTTATATATGTATATTTTTTTTTCATAGTTTTAAATTATTAGATGTTAGTAAAAGAGATTCAAGCTTACTATCTCTTTTTTATTTCTCTTTTTATTTTTAAATTTACTCTTTTTAACTTCAAACTAACTTTATATTTTCGCATAGTATACAAAGTTCTTATTAGTTTAATCAGTACTGTCATTTGCACACTTCGTTTGACGATTTTATTAATCACTACTGTCCTTCTGAATTTAATATCCAAAAAATCATGCCGAGAGATTTAGAACACCAAATACACTAATGTTGACCAAGTCTTTACTCTTCAAAATAAACAATAGTATTATAATTTAATCGGACAATAATCTAATGAACGGCAATTTCACTGTCGTTGGGTGTCCTGGGGTCCAACAGTTGCTGTTTTCTGACAATTTCCTTTTTCTATAGCTATTTAATATGAGAAGAAATTGACACAATTTTAATATGATTTTATTTTATAATAGAAATAGTATTTCCACACCAAATTAATTAACTAATTATATATCCATTTAAAAAGTGTGCAGATTGACAAACTAATATGTAATGCACGTGATGTTTTATTGTGTAGAAGAAGAAAAAATAAAGATAATTAAAAATATATTTTTAAATTAAAGTTTAAAAAGTGTCAAATTCACGTTATTTTTAAATGTTTCTATTTGAATAGAAATTTCTTCTCTTCAACCAAATCATTCCTTAAGTATTTAACTTCAACTTATCAATTCAAACTATTAATATATTAGTAGGAAAATTCATAGAGCTTATTAATTTTGAATTAAATCATCATCGTCAAGCACAAAATTATGTAAATAACATTAGGTACAAGTATTATTTTCCCTATAGCATTATTTGCCAGAATGCTATTCTTCAAAGAAACAAAAGCACATACGCTAACCAAATCCAAAAGTAACTCTTCCACTTCAAATTAATTCAGTTAAGTTATAATTGACGTATTACTAGTAATCAAATTAGTATTTTGTTAGACATATGATGTAACTTACATCTCAATACAAGTTGTTGGTCAAAATTGAGTCTGAATTCTCATATTTATTTATCTATAAATACGAACATATATAAAAAAAATCTTGCAAAAAACACAAGTCATAAATGATTTTGTATTTTTATCAAATACCACATAAAAAAAAATCCACACATATAATAGTATCAACAGTCACACACACATGCATGAAGCAAAATTAACATGATTTACTCTCTATATAATTCATTTTAAAAAACATATAACTAAAAAATTATCTACCCTTCTTAAGTTGTGCTAACTACTAACACTAAAAAAAATAAGGAAGCTCCATTTATTAATTAAAAATCAATAGCTTACATGTTTAACACCAATTGTTTAAATATTTTCATTAATTCAATTGTTTCTTTTCAATAGTAATAACCTGCTGGACTGTGATGAGTTGCAACGTCATGCTCATGCAATTGTAAGGATTTTATTTATTTTGCTATATAATAAAAACAAAATAATTTCAAAGATTAATACCTTTTGTGGTTTCCAAAAAAATTGAGAATCTGGAACCACGTCATGCCATGGATTATTCCTAATATTGATTGTGTTAGTAATAGAAGAAACATACCCATTACCGGAACGGAGTGGGCATGGGTTGAGTCTTGAGGATATCCCAGCCAATCAGTTATTTTTCTTTGCTGAAAATAATTTAATAAGAAATTAGACTTTGACTTGATCACTTGACTGCGGTTTTCCACTATACTGTTAGGATGCTTCAATTTCGAACAACGTGTGGACTTCAAAATTCAAAGGTGTTGGGGTATATCGGACCCCGGTCAAATGTAAGGGGTATCTCGGTTCGAACCTCGGTTGGTCAAGCGTGAACGTATCTCGGTTTCTTGGTCTACGAAAGTGGAAATAAAATCAAAAGGGAGCGAGAGAGACAATCAAAATTTGTTTTACGTGAGAAAATCTTCCTCAATGTGAGAAAAGAAAAACTCACGGGACCTAGTCCAGTATCAAAATCTACTATAACAAATCACAGTTACAATGAATAAAAAACACACCAATGTGGTGGTACACTCAACCTCTCTAACAATAGTGGTCGCTCAAACGCTCACAATGTTTCATTCTAAGTTCTCAAATATGCAAGTATGGTGGCTTGCTCAAATATGACATTCAAGGCTGCACTTGAGACTCTCAATTTTCTGTGTGTTTTGCCTCCACCCTTACTCATCTATTTATAGGATGAATTAAGTTTACAATGGACTGGGCCTAAGCCATCAAATATTATTTGATTTGGTCAATCAAATAAAAACAGAAAATATCAATCAAATAAAAATGGAAAGTATCAATCAACTTAAAACGGAAATTATCCAACAAATCTCTCCCTTCCGTTTTTCAATGAGACCAATGACTTCAACTTCAACAACTCGGCCTTCTTTCTCGGCTTCAATGTGCCGAATTCATCAGCCCGGCTCCTTCACAACAATCTTCAAATTTCCATGCTGGTACCGGCTTGGTCATCATATCGGATCAGTTCAAATCGGTGTGCACTTTGCCAAGTGCGAGCTGTCCAGCCTCCACCACATCCTGGATCCAGTGATACCTCACATCAATATGTTTGGTACGGGAGTGATAGGTTGAGTTCTTCGCAAGGTGAATTGCGCTTTGGTTGTCACACATCAGCTCGTACTTGTCTTGGTCATGGCCGAGTTCCATGAGGAACTTCTTCACCCACAACATCTCCTTGCTTGCCTCAGTCACGACAATATACTCGGCCTCGGTCGTCAAAAGTGCCACACACTTCTACAATTTTGATTTCCAAGAGACTGCTCCTCCAGCAAATATCATCAGATATCCCATCGTCAACTTCCTCGAGTCGGGATCTCTCCCTAAATCAGCATCCGAGTAGCCTTGCAGCTTGGCTTCACCTTCTCCAAATCGGATGCATAGATGAGTTGTACCTCGGAGATACCTGAAGATCCACTTCACTGCTTCCCAGTGCTCTTTGTCGGGATTCAATAGAAACCGGCTCACTACACCAACTGCATACGCCAGGTCGGGTCTAGTGCGAACCATTGCATACATCAAACTTTCGACAGCAGATTGGTACGGGATCTTCAGCATCTCGTCTTTGTCTTCATCAGACCTCGGACACTACCTTTTACTCAGCTTCATGTGCCCGGGTTGCTGACTGTCTTGGCTTTGTCCATGCTGAATCTCTTCAAGATCTTCTCAACATACTTCTCTTGACTTAGCCACAGTAGCTTCTTCTTTCTATCCCGGATGATCTTCATTCCAAGAATCTGCTTTGCAGGGTCAAGGTCCTTCATAGCGAAGGATGAGCTCAATGCCTTCTTCAAGGCAGCAATCTTCTCTTTGCTTTGTCCTACAATTAGTATGTCGTCAACATATAACAGAAGGATTAGAAAGTCTCCGTTCTCATACCTCTTTACAAATACGCAATGGTCGGCCTCCGTCTTTATGAACTTATGTTCTGTCATAAAGGAATCAAACTTCCTGTACCACTGCCAAGGTGTTTGCTTCAAGCCATAGAGACTCTTCTTCAACCGGCATACCATGCCGTCACATCCTGAAGCTCGGAACCCTTCAGGTTGCTCCACATATATCTCCTCCTCCAACTCGTCGTGAAGGAATGCGGTCTTCACATCCATTTGTTCTACCTCGAGGTCTATTGTAGCTGCCATAGCTAACACAGTCCGAACCGAAGTCATCTTCACAACAGGAGAGAAATTTTCTTTAAAATCAACACCTTTTTTTTTATTGCAGCCTTTCACTACAATCCGGGCTTTGTATCTCGGCTTCTGCCTATTCTCTTCCTGCTTGATCTTAAACACCCACTTGTTCTTCAGAGCTCGTCTCCCTTTAGGCAGCTCAGTCAGTTCATAAGTTTGGTTTTCATGCAGGGAATTCATCTCTTCCTGCATGGCTTTCTTCCACGTTTTTTTTTCCGAGCTCGTTATGGCCTCATCATAACTCTGAGGCTCACCGTCTTCAGCAATGACGATGTATTCATCAGGTGGAAACCTTGTAAAAGGTTTTCTTTCTCGAGTGGGGTATCTCGGTTGTTCTTCATCAGCCGCTTGAGAATCCGATTCATCATCTTCATCTCAGTTCTCATCAACTCGGACATCGGTATCCCGGTCCTCATTAGCATCATCTTCAGTTTCTCCCCCTGCTTCAGTCTGCACAAGAGGGATGGGTTCTTCATCTCCGTCTAAAAGGACGGGTTCTTCACGTCTGACAGTAACCCGGTCTTGGGGCTTCGAGATGTCATGAAGAGTCTCGTCTTCATGAAAAATCACATATCAGCTTCTCACTATCTTCTTCTTGATAGGATCCCACATTCTGAACCCAAACTCGGTTTTCGGCGAACCAAGATAGATGCATTCATTTGTCTTTGCATCGAGCTTTGCCCTTTCATCTTTGGGGATATGTACGCAAGCTCAGCATCCAAACACCTTCAGGTGTTCATAAGTTTCGATCGGTCCAGACTTCCTCTGGAACTTCTTCTTCAAGCAGTCGAGATGGTGAGAGGTTGATCAAGTCAACTACAGTTCTAACGACTTCTCCCTAGAACTTTTTCGGCAACCCGACATTGGACAACATACTTCGGACCTTCTCTTCAATAGTCTGGTTCATCCTTTCAGCTAGTCCATTCAATTGTGGAGTCTTGGGGGCGTCTTCTCAAGTCGGATCCCAGCTTCTCTACAGTAAGCATCAAAGGGACCACAATACTCACCACCATTATCAGATCGAACAACTTTCAACTTCATACCAGTCTCCCTTTCCACCATAGCATGAAATTCTTTGAAAGATTAGAGTACCTGGTCTTTTGTCTTCAAAAGATAAACCCACACTTTGCGGGAGTGATCATTAACAAAGGAAACAAAATACTGAGCTCCACCGAGTGACTTCTCAGCCATGGAGCAAACATCAGTGTGGACGAGGTCAAGGATGTTCTTGCGTCGTTTGGGTTGATCCGGTCTCACAAACGAAACCCGGTGCTGCTTTCCAGCTAGGCAGTGCATGCAACTCTCCAGCACTTGACCCATCAACCCGGTCAGGAGTTGTTTCTTCTCCAAAATTGGAAATCCTTTCTCGCTCATGTGGTCGAGGCGCTTGTGCCACAGCTCTAAGCTCGGTTCATCTCGGACAGAATTGGCTTCTCCGTTATTGTTTTTCCTTGCATGACATACAAGGAGCCTTCTTTCTTTCCTCGGGCCACGACCAAATTTTCTTTGGCCAGCTTCCAGATACTTCCTCCAAAGTAGTTCACTAACTCGACATCATCTAGCTTGCCAACCGAGATCAAATTCAATCGCATGTCAGGCGCATGCCTTACATCTTTCAACTCAAGTCGACACCCGACATCTGTGGTCAGGGTTACATCACCGACACCAACAATCTTGCTGGTCACCTGATTACCCATGTTCACGACACCGAAATCTCCTTCTTGGTAGGCCGAAAAGAATCCCTTATGAGAGGTGACGTGGAAGGAGGCACCTGAGTCAACAATCCAAGTGCAGTCATCATGGGCTATATTCAAAATTTCTTCACCAAGGAAGAATATCTCGGCATTCGGGTTAGCCACCACTTCCGTGGTGCTCTGATCACTTCTTCTTTTGGGAACAATTTGATGCGGCTTCACACAGCCATTCTGTTCATCATTATGCAGAGTCCGACAGTCCGGCTTCTTATGTCCTACCTTCCCACAGTAGAAGCACTTCTAATCATGTTTGGGCTTAAACCGCCCTCTGGACTTGTCTCGTCCACCCCGGCTCTTACCACGACCCCAGTAATCGATCTTTCCCTTATTCTCGGCAACGTTAGCCTCAAACATGTTGGATACACCTCGTTCTTTTCTCTTGGCTTCTTCATTCAGGAAACTGTCTGTCACGGCGTCCATCATCAGTTTTCCTTCTGGAACCGAGTTGCTCAAAGTCACCACCAAAGTATTCCAACTTTCTGGTAGCGAACTCAGCAACAGCAAAGCTTGCATCTCGTCATCAATCTTCATGTTGGCTTTGGACAGATGATTCACAATTCCTTTGTAGGAATTGAGGTGCTCGATCATACTCATGCCGTCCTTGTATTCTAGCTTCACAAGCCGGCGGATCAGGTGTGCTTTGTTCTTGGGAGTCTTCTTCTGAATCATGGACTCCAATTTGTTCCACAACACGAACGCTCAAAGAGGCTTTTGTCAATGTATTTCCTTATCGTGGCCACGACCTTCCGACTTAGGATCTTCCAATCTTTGTCCGACTTCCCGGTCGGCTTCACTTCAAGGATAATGGGATCATATATATCCTTGCAGATAAGATGATCTTCCATCATCGACCTCCAATAATTGAAGTTATCTGCGGTCAAACTTGAACATATCTCCATCGTGAGTTATGTTGTTGGTCTCCATCTCGTCTCCTTCAGAACCCGTCGAACCCAAGCTCTGATACCACTGTTGGGGTATCTCGGACCCCGGTCAAATGTAAGGGGTACCTCAGCTCGAACCTTGGTCAGTCGAGCGCAAACGTATCTCGGCTCCTTGGTCTGCGGAAGCGGAAATAAAATCAAAAGGGAGCGAGAGAGACAATCAAAATTTTTTTTACGTGAGAAAACCTTCCTCAATGTGAGAAAAGAAAAACTTATGGGACCTAGTCCAGTATCAAAATCTACTATAACAAATCACCGTTACAATGAATAAAAAACACACCAATGTGGTAGTACACTCAACCTCTCCAACAATGGTGGTCACTCAAACGCTCATAGTTTTTCACTCTAAGCTCTCAAATATGCAAGCACGGTGGCTTGCTCAAATATGGCACTTAAGGTTGTCACTTGAGACTCTCAATTTTCTGTGTATTTTGCCTCCACCCTTACTCATCTATTTATAGGATGAATTAGGTTTACAATGGACTGGGCCTAAGCCATCAAATATTATTTGATTTGGTCAATCAAATAAAAACAAAAAATATCAATCAAATAAAAACGAAAAGTATCAATCAACTAAAAACGGAAATTATTTAACAAAAGGTTCCACTGAGGTAGAATGTATTGAAAATGGACTAGTCCTCGTTAAATCAAGAAATACTTGCTCCATCTCTTCCTTAAGAATTGGTTTTCAGAAAATTATTTCATTTTTACTATTTATTCGCTGTTTTCAAGCTTTATATTTTAAATAACCAATACTTTTGTAAATGTATTATATAGGAAAATATTTACTTTTATATAATTAAAATTAAAATAAATAAATATTTTAATATTAATGAATAATTTAAATTATAATATAAAACTATTTTTTACTACGTTTAAGTTATATTCAAATTCAATTTAGAAATGCAGATAAGAAAGGGAGAGTGAAAGATATGGGTAGTTAGAAAGATCAAATATATAGGTACAAATAAAATATTGTAACAAATATATATATAAAAGAATGACATTATGAGATGATTGATATTTTTATTTTGTATAATACATGAAATGTATCTTTATAAGTAGAAAATATTGAACATGTTTAATGACAAGAGTGAGGAGATTAAAAGTCGTGTATTCTACTTTTTATGATATAAGAGTAGATATTTTTTTTTTAATTATATCCTTACTTTTTTTTAAATTTTTAATTAATTTACATATTTATCACGAAAGTAAAAATAAAACTCCGCTTATATGTGTTTGCATGTATGGTTTGTCCCAAGCTAAGATAAAGAAGGAGGGTTGGCGTTAGGGATTACGAACCGGCCATAAAAAACTAGTTATTTTTATGTGATGAACCTTTATGATATTTCGTTTAGGTGTACCCTTCATAGTGACGCGTTACATTGGATCCCAGGTGTAGTGAAGAATGAGCTAGGATCCTTGCCACAAGGCAAGGCGCTACATCGATCTCAAGATATAGTGATAAGTGAGCTAGGGTCCATGCTGAAAGGTAAGACGCCAGGTCTTCACCCGGATTTGGTGACAAATAGACAAGGGTCCAAACACGCAGATGGGTGAGCGTGGCGGAAAAACACCACCCAAGGGTTTATGATGAAATTGGGAAGCTGGAACATAGGAACATTAATGGATAAATTGAGGGAGTTAGTAGATGTTTTTGCCAGAAGGAAAGTAAATATTGTTTGCTTCCAATAAACTAAGTGGATTGGAGAAAAGGTCAAGGAAGTGGAAGCTACCGGTTTCAAGTTGTGGTATACAGGTACAATCAAGAATCGAAATGGGGTTGGAATTATGATCGATAGAAGTTTCAGATATAAAGTCGTTGACGTCAAAAGGAAATGTGACACAATTATGATGATTAAGCTTGTGGTGGGGATCTAATTTTAAATATCCTTACTGTGTATGCACCCCAAATTGGACTACAATCAAATGAAAATAACTAATTTTGGGAAGACTTGAAGGAGGTTCTGAGAGGGATACCACGAGAGGAGAAGATTTTCCTAGGAGGAGATCTAAATGGTCATGTTGATAAAAACAGTGGAGGTTTTGATATAATTCATGATGGTTTTGGCTATGGGACAAGAAATGAGACTGGAGAAGATGTCTTGAATATTGCACTAGCCTATGATTTGATGTTAGCAAACATTTTTTTGGAAAAGGGAGTCTCAACTTATCACGTATCATAGTGGTCAAAATTGTAGTCAAATTGATTTCTTTATGGCTAGAAGGGAAATAAAAATTCGTGTATTGATTGCAAGGTCTACCCTGGAGAATGTGTGGTGACACAACATAAGTTAATAGTTCTAAACGTTAGGTTCAACAAAGTTCCTTAATTTGAGGAAGAAGACTCAAAATCCAAGGATAAGATGGTGGAAGCTAAAGGAGGAGAAACAAATAGAGTTTAAGAAAAACATGTTGCGTGAAAAACCGTGGGAGTTTATTGGAGAAGCTAATGAAATATGAAATAAGATGACTATGTGTGTTCAAAATATGGGAAGGAGGATGCTAGGTGAAAGCAAAAGAAACAAGGTTCTTACATAGGAAACATGATGGTGGAATGAAGAGGTGCAAGGGGCTATTAAATAAAAGAATGAATACTGTAGATCTCTGCATAAATGTCCCAATGATAAAAATTTGCAAAAGTATAGAGTAGCCAGAAAAAATGCAAAGAAAGCAGTGCGGGAAGCTAGAGACAAAGTTTTTGATGATTTGTATAAAAATCTTAGGAGCAAGGATGGTGAAAATGGTATATACAAACTTGAAAAAATGAGAGATAAGAAGAGTAAAGACCTCACCTAAGTTAGATGTACCAAGGATGAAAATCAAAAACTTTTGGTAAGGGATGAAGATGTAAGTGAAAGATGGGTAAACTACTTTAACAAAAAATTTAATGAAAATAGCGACAAGAGTGAGGTGGATTTGGAGGATGTTTTTGATAACCTAAATAGAATATTTGTTCGTAGAATTAATACATATGAAGTTAAGGAGACTTTAAAGAGGATGAAAAATAATAAAGTTTTGGGACCCGATGACGTCTCTATTGAAGTGTGAAGAAGCTTGGGAGATGTGAGAATAATATGATTGACCAATCTTTTTAATAATATTCTTCAAACAAATAAGATGTCTGATGCTTGGAGAAAAAGTATGTTTGTGCCTATTTACAAAAACAAGGAAGATATCCATAATTGTTGTAACTATATAGGCATCAAGCTCATGAGTCATAATATGAAGTTGTGGGAGAAAGTTATTGAACATCACCGAAGGATGGAGACCAAGGTTTCCGTAAATCAATTTGGATTTATGTCAGGAAGATGTACCATGGAAGTTATTTTCTTGATGCGACAATTAATGGAAATGTATAGGAAAAAGAAGAAAGACTTACATATGGTGTTCATAGATCTTGAGAAAGCGTATGATAGGGTCCCAAGAGAAGTCTTATGGTGGACTCTTGAGAAGAAAAAGTAGCATTAAAGTATGTTAATGCAATCAAGGATATGTATGATGGGGCTACCACATGTGTGAAAGCTTATAATGGAACATCAAGGTATTTTTCTATCACAGTAGGTGTTCACCAAGGTTCAGTTCTTAGTCTTTATCTCCTTGCCTTAGTGATGGATGAACTAACAAAAGATATTCAAGAGGAAATTCTATGGTGTATGTGTTTTTGCAGATGATATCATGCTTATTGATGAGACCAAAGATGATGTTAATAGGAAATTGAAATTGTGGAGAAACACTTTAGAGTCTAAAGGATTCACGATAAGCAAGAGCAAGACGGAGTATATGAAGTGTGAGTTTTTGCAAGTAAGAGATTGTGATCAAGATACAATGCATCTACTTGATCAAGAGGTACCCGAGAAAGATGTTTTTAGATATTTGGGGATCAATTTTGCAAAAAGTTGGTGAGCTTGATGAGGATGTAAACCATAGAATTAGAGCAGAGTGGATGAAATGATAGAGTGCATCGGGGTTTTTGTGTGACCGCAAAATTTCCCTTAAGCTAAAAGAAAAATGCTATAGAACAGACAATTGTAAGACCGACAATGTTATATGGAACGAAATGCTGGTCAGCACATAGGCAACATGAGCATAAAATAGGGATAGCAAAAATGAGGATGTTAAGGTGCATGTGTGGTTATACGAAGATGAATAAGATAATAAATGAGAATATTCGACGAAAGGTACCAGTGGTACCGATATGTGAAAAGATGAGGGAGCATAGATTGAGGTGATTTGGACACGTTATGAGACGACCACTGGATGCTCCCATAAGAACAAGAGTTTGTTACCAAGAGCTCGACCCAAAGAGAGGTAGAGGTCGACCGAAACTTATCTGGGAAAAGGTAGTTAAACAAGACCTAATGGAGTGAGATATAGATTGGCGGACGGTATGTCTTCGGACGGAGTCGAGAAAAACTATAAGCTTGGTGGAGGATTAAACCCATTAGTAGTTCTATGTTTCAGTCGTTCCCTTATTTTAGTTCTTTTCCTCTTCATTTCTCTTATCTTCCTTTCACCCCTATTTATTTTAGCTTCCCCCCCCCTTTTTTTTCCACTTTTTTCTTCTCCTCTCCCTTTCTCTTTCTTTGTCTTATTTTCGATTTATCATTGAATTCATATACCACCGACCCCAATTAACTTGGGTTACAGGTGTTGTTGATTGATGATGATCACAAAAGTAAAAATGAAAAAAAACTTATATGCATTTATAGGTTTATAGGTTGTATTTGAGGAGCAAATTTTGAATGTAAAGGTTAGACTTTTACAATAAATTTCAAAAAACCTAATTTATCCCAACCGTTTTTTTTTCTCTTTACTCTAAAATTTTAAATTGACACTATTATTTTATAAAAAGGAAGTGTAAATATTAAAAATATTTAATATAAATTTATTTATGTTTATGAAAATATTTTATAGCTTTAATATAAATTATTTTTTAACTTAAAAAGAAAGTTGTATGGCTATAAAAATAATTTTATTTTTATAAATTTCATGTCAAGTTTAACCATAGTATACTTTTTTACATTGTACTAGTTTATGTTTGGTTTGATAGTGAAAGCACGGTGGATCACGGTAAGTTGAGTAAAAATTGCATTGACTCAAATTTAAGACCTTTGGTTGCTAAAATAAATTCACTTTCGATTGAGAAATCATGATGAGATTGAAGCAATAAAAAGTTAGTTATATTTCATTCAAAATCATTTTTTTTATATTTGCTCTCATTTACCTTTACACTTATACTCTCAAAGTTGTATTACACTTTACATTATGTTTTTTATTTGTAATTTTTAATTTAGATACATTTATGCTTGATGTTATGTTAATTTAGTATTCTTATTATATATTTAAGCCAATTTTAATATTTTATAAGGTTATAGGTTCTATTTCAAAAGTAAAAATATATTATACATGTACTTTTTTGGCAATTGAAAAATATATATACTTTTGTAATTTAATAGTTAACATGAAGTGAAAAATGACAACAAGTCTATTTATTTTTAATTTGTTAATATATATAATTATAATAGAAAAGAAGTAAATTATGTTTCTTTTTATCAAATTAATATTTGTCTAACAAATATTTTCTAATTTATATGGCATATATAATTGACTGATTTTAAAATAACTATGAATTATTATATAAATTTATTTTGAAAATTTATAAATGTAGGATAAAGTAAAAGCGGTGCAAAATTTTAATATTAACGTGTTGATGGGATCCTCTATAAAATAAAAAGTAATAATAATAAATGAAGATAGGGTCAAGTTGACCAAAAGCCCATCCCTAGCCCTTTGGCAATTGCCAAGTCAATAAACCTCGTGCTATTGATTTGTACTTATTATTAATTATTAATTATAGCACATGTTCAACGAAGGGGGCAGTAATGGTGTGAATGGATTTAAGTTTACATGTTCAAGGAAGGCAAGCGATGATCTAGTTATCTAGCTTGCTTACTGATCATAAAATCATAGGCTTATTTATCATTTTAGTTTTTTTTTTTTAAAATATTTATCTAAATAGGTGGGTCAGCAATAATTTATTATCAGAATATATGAATTTTATTCTTGTCATGTAAAATTCAGATCACTCTAGCCAAACATGCTATAACTAGAGGTGCCACCCTAACTCATGTTAACATTAAGTTTGTTTTCCCCCAAAAACATGAATAGGAGGTGCCACGCTATGATGCTTCACTAGGTGACACCATGCTGGTGATTGTCACAAGTGGTCTTCATGCTTGCATTGGTTAAATGTTTGTGTACGTTGAGTCTAATCCCTTTCATTTTTTATGCACGTGGACTTTGGTCGACCCTCATCACGTATTTTTTATTCATCCAAAACAATAATATGTCCATTCTTTTTAGGAAAAGTTTCCTGAAAGCCAAGGGGATTATAGTTTCTCAAATAGGCTTAAAGGATGTTTTCGATTTTGTACACGTTGCCTACATATTGGTACATGCTGATGTGGACATGGGCACACATAGCGATGATGTGAAAGCAAGGATATCTGTAGGCTTGAAAAGCTCCACACCCACATTAACATTCTTGTTGAATATAACATACCATCTTTTTTCCTCCCTGCTGTGTGACATGATTGAACGACTCCTCAACATCAAATTTTGTCCTTCTGATATTGTATCTTTTAACGTGATAAGTAGAAGCTTTAGTGTGATTTTTTTCAAGGACATCTAGTAACCTCTTGCAGTAGTGTCTAGTGACACCGTATTCTGCTTTGGCTTGCACACCTCTCCGTACAAAATACTCAACCAATCTATTTGTGTTACCTTAACCAAAGCGATTATTGACATATTTCATGTACCTTTGAAGATCTTATTGACTTCCTCTGATAGATTGGTTGTCATATGATCATACCTACGGTCACCCTGGTCATGTGCCAAGCTCCATTTTTCTTTTGAATTGTCCCAAATCCAATGCACAATTACCTCATTTATCTCCTTAAAATTTTCAAGTCTTCATTCAAACCGGTGCAACACATGTTGTATAAGCTATAGAAAAAGTGGAAGCAAAAAAAATTAATAATGTGTTGACCACTAATTAGGTATAAATATAATGATGAAGAAGTACCTAATTTGAATAACTCTTCTTTTAACTTTGCATTCCTGAATCTGTGGTTAAAGTTGCTTGCAATATGACAAATTCAATACACATGATAAACATTAGGTGGCTGTCATTATGCTAACATCACAATAGCTGATTTGATGCCTTGATGTTGATTTGAGATCAAACATATGCCTTATTGTTGGGTGATATGTTGTTGTATGTTATACAAAAACCACAACCAATCACTTTGTGTTTCCTTCTCAACAATGAAAAAATCAATTGGCAGTACAGAACCATTTCCATCTTAGGAGGTTGAAATCAACAAGGCTCCTTCACATTTCCCATACAAGAACGTATCATCAATTTGGATTATTGGTTTGCACGAGTTAAACACGTCAACAACATGTTTAAATGTCCATAAAACATGTTTAAACTGTCAGAATTGAGTGTAAAGTGCACCTCCATACCAAAATTTGAGGGTTTCGATCTCGTAAGCGAAACTTGAAATATATGGCCATCTACTGTATCTACCTCCCTTAGCTTCTGAAAGTTTTGTAGTTCGATTATATCAATAGGACAAAGTCTATCCTTAAAATCAATGTTTTCATATGTCGCTCCAAACAGATTGCGACACATGTATCGCTTGCAAATGTAGCAAAGACTCATCATGTGGACCAAGATGAACTTTAGTAACCTCCACCATAATGAAAATTTAATTCAATCATGAAATTTCATCCAAAGAAATTTTTCATTTATATTTTATAGCATAAATTAGTTACTATACAAAACATTTTTACAAATATGTTTATTTTTCTAAAACAATAATATTTCCTATTAATTTTTTCTACAACTATATTTTTATACGTTTCAACTCAATATTTTCTACATCATGTTCTACAAACTAAAAAATAAAAAAAATACTTATTTTATATTCTCCTAATGAAATATCAACTAAAAAAATAATGACACAAAATATTCTCAAATATGTACTAAAGAATTATTAACACTAATCCAACAAAAAAAAAATATTTCCTACTATGTTCTCCTAATGAAGCATTAACTAACAAATTAATAACACTAAAAATAATGAAGAAGACTTACAAAGAAAATAATAAATAAATGAAACAAATTGTTTTTATACAAACATTGGACAAAAATATTTCCTACCTTATTTTCTATAAAAATAAATGTTAACGCATTTAGTACTATATTCTCCTAATGAAATATTAACTAACAAAATAATAACACTAAATAAAACTAAAAAAATGAAGAACA
>PYAF01002562.1:105317-132881 GCA_007407185.1 Glycine tomentella
GTTAAAAGTCTCTTTCACCACTCCTACTATTTTTTGTGACAATCAAAGTGCTGTTTCTATTGCTCACAATCCAGTGTTTCATAGCCGCACCAAGCATATGGAAATAGATGTTTTCTTTGTTCGAGAGAAAATTCTGGCCAAGCAGCTGTCTATTGTGCATATTCCTGCTTTGGATTAGTGGGCAGATGTTCTTACCAAGCCGCTTTCTTCTTCCAGATTTGATATTCTCAAGAACAAACTCAATGTGAAAAATGTTTCTTCAGAAAATTTTTCCCTTTGAGTTTGAGGGGGGATATTAGAGCATGTCAGTGCTGTTAGCTTTTGCTAACAGCACTCCTTTGTAAATAAGGTGTAGTTAGTAATTAGCAAGGCTGTAGTTAGTAGTTAGCCTTTTATTTTGCACACCTGTATGTTCACTGAAGCTGCAATGCACAGCTGTCAGTTTTCATCTACTTAGTGGTGAGAGGTTATAAATACCTCACATGCACAGTTTGTAACTGATTCATTCATTCTTTCTAAATAAAAGAAGTTCGTTACTGTTCATCTCTCTCTCTTTCTCTCGTTCAGTTTCTCTAACACAAACCACAAAAATCTATAAACCAATCCCCCCCTGAACATAAACATCATTAAATGTTAAAATTATCTAATTATCATGGTATCCAATTTTTATTGGCATAAAAGTTTAAAAAAAAAAAAATAGACCTATAAAAATGCAACTAAAATATTAGTTTTCCATGCAGCTAATACTTAGAAGTGTCTGAGATTAGGCAAGTGAATATTGACACAATACCCTTTGAACCATTAATGCATAACAATGGCAGATTAGAGCTACACAAACTATAAATCATTTTTAGAATAAAAGATAGTATGGCCATGCAAGTACCAACATGGCAACATCATCAAATTCAAACTGTAAGTTTACAAGCATTAGGGAAAGCAACCATGATTTAAACATCCACAGCATCAAATATTGGATATAGTGTTTACATAAATGTAAAAAAAAATTGCTGAGTTAGCCAAATAGCATGAAAATGTAAAAAAGCAGGTTAGAAGTAAGCCTCACTCTGATAAGAAAATTGATAATCATTTCCTCTGTTGCAGCATTTGGTTTAAATTCTTCATCAGGTTGACTGGCAGATCCAGGGGTTTCAATGTTAGTGATTGATGAAGGACCACCAGGTGACATGACACCACAAAGGGATTGCAGACCAGGCTCTGCTTTTACTCGCTTAGTTGCATCTTCAGGAAATGTTGACCCATCGACAGATCGCTTAGAATCAGCTGAGCTGGGATTAAAGACATCATTGATTTGTTTAGGTGCATCAGAATCGGTAATAACTTTCATCTCATTTTGTCTTTGCCTCTCCCAGTTAACAACTAATCCAGCAAGTTCAATGGCAAGACGTCTGTTCTCTACTGCGGTATTATAAGGCAATCCTAGGCGACTAAGAGAATTCACCATCTGAGGAACAAACTGTGCTCTGCAGCTGTAGAAGAGATCGGAATGGCGAACAATAAGTTGGAATATGTGAATCAGATTTGGAATTGAATGACCTTCTTCAACAAGGATTTTCTTGGTATATCTTATCCATATTGGCATCCGAGAATCACAAAGGGGCAAACGTCGAGGCAGTGCTGGCATTAGAATGTCAAGAGCCTGCTTCACCAACATTTTATTTTCCGGTTGGCAAGTCCTGAGAAGAGCAACAAAAACCTGCAGTTGCAAATCAGTGTCAGGGTACAGATTTACACATTATTTTTGCCAGTGAGATTCAGTTAGATACAAAATAAAGACAGTTTCAAAGTACGTTCAAATTTCAGATAAAGCCAAAAACAACTCCCATTTGCTAGGCTCTGTAAGAAATCTGTTAGGCATCTAGTTTTGACTTGAAAGCTCCTTAAATCCCAAAAAAGCACCCTTAGAAGCATAAGACTATATCCAACTTCAATGGAAAACAGAACCATAAAAAGGGAAAGAAACTGGAGATGATTACATGCCATAAAATCCAGTCCCTTCAAGAGCAAAACATGAAAGATATTTGTCAAACATGTTCAAATCTAAAAGGTCTATTATTTGTCAAACATGTTCAAATGGTAAACAGATTTGCCATATTTTGCAAGAAAGCATAGCACTATACCACCTTACATTTATATTTTCCATTTAGTGGTGCAAGCTCTGACTTCTAATAGGCTCCTAAGAGGGTATTTTATCCAACTCTTCATAGTGACACTTTTATAGTAGGCTTTGAAATTTAAAACATATAGGAAGTATACCCAAGTGATTAGATCAAACTGCCTTTCCATGATACAAATATTTCACTCAATCATTTAGATGACAACTGGAGTGGTGTTACTAGCGATAAAGTTGTGTCTTGATGACTTGTTGGTTATGAGTTTGAATCCAGAAACAGCCTCTTTTCATATGCAAGGGTAAGCCTGCGTACAATATCCCTCCCCCTTACCTGCACATATAGCGTGGAGCCTCCGAGCAATGTGGTACTTGGTTTGATTTATCACATATTAATTGTGTTAGTTACTTAATCGTCTATTAGTTGGTATATTTTGTCACATGCATTAATTGTAGCAAATTCTGTTAGATTGACAGGCTGTTAGAGTTGTTAAAAGACTGTTCAAGAGATGTTAAATTCCATGGTAGCAGTCTCACATCTAAAACTAACTTTGATATACAAATCCTGTTATGATCTCTACCAATAGGTGTTCCCAGTATGTAGAGACACCGATCATAGTTTTCAGATCAAAATTCTCTCAATACAAATACATAACTCTCTCCTTTCACATTTTTCACTACTTTCTCTCATTTACTTTCAATTTCTCACCTGCTCATGTTTACAAGATAAGAATAAGGAACAGTTTAAAAGAAGTCGATGTTTCCATACCTGGAGTATTATTTTTTCTGGGGCTGGATATGCCTCTAAGAAATGGCAAACATTCACAAATGCCCATTGTTTGCTTGCAGTGTCTTCACGCTTAAGATGATTCCACCCAAACTTTATCAGTTCTTTCCTATGATGGACAAGATCATTTTGAAGATATTTAAGAAGCAAAGTGGCAAGCTGCAATAGTTCTATTCTTAAAGGCTCATCATACTCAGCAGAAACCTACAGAAGAGGGACAGAATGCATTGAGAGATATAGAAGAGCTTACAAAGCTATATATATATATATATATATATATATATATATATATAACTGACTCATGAAGATTTTTTAATTTATATACCTCCTCTGGAGGATCGAGAAGTTTATCAACAATTGTTTTTATTATAGAAGGATCAACAACTTCCCAACTTTGACCATTTTGAAAGGCATGTGCAAGCATTGGAAGAATGAGCATTTGCATCACAATCACCAAATGGTCATGACCAAGTTGTTTTGATTGGAAAAGGCTGAGAAAATGCAATAGAAGAGCCTTTTTCATGCTTGGTGGATAACCTTCTGCAACCTAAAAGGCATCGACATAATCAAATATAAGAATGAACCAAAATCTCAACAGGAATTTCAAATCCAATTATGAAGTACCTCAATAATGTAAAACTCCTTCAGGAATGTATAGTCAATCCGACTATGAAATAAGAATATGGTAAGTATATCAAAGAGAACATTCACTTCGTTTTTGTCATGTCTCAAGTAACTAAGGAAGCATTTGACAAGCCATTTGCTTTCTTTAACCTGCAATTCCACAATGACCATGAAAACAAGTTAACCAGCCAATTAAAAGACAAGACAATTTAATCATGTACAGTTAAAATTATTTAAATTTAAAATATACTAAAATCAGCAATTGAAAAAGTAAAAATTTTAAAATACCATGAATACTATTTGATAACAGAAAACAAAGCAGTAATAGAGATAATAATAGGAGTAAAAGTTATAAATGGGAAAACTTTAAGCAGATAATGCATATCATATGCACATAAATTATCTAATCGATATAGTAAGTGTGCAGTTGCAGTGGTAGAACCACACAATATAAAATGAAAATGACTTCAAATGTAACTTAGCCTCAGATTGTTCACTAGGAAGAATGAGCTTCTGAGTACTAAATAGTGTGGCCTAAATTTTAAATAGGGGCATCGTATAGTTAATGCACAACATAAACTCCAACAAGAAGATATAGTAAAGAAACCAAAAAAATCAATACAAACAATTCGGTCAAGGAAGCAAATGTTTAATCTACAAAAATTAAGTGCAAGGTAGACTGCAATGAGATGGCAACTTCTCCATATATGTTTTAACATTAAAGCAATGCCAACAAGGGTTAATAGATGCCTTCAAAAACACAACTTTGAAAGTTGGCGACTGAAACAAGAGGAATCACCGGATTTGCAATGAATCGATGAAGACGATGAGATTTTATCACTGGTTCAACTTGCTGCCTCAACAAAATAATATTCTTATCATCTGATTTTTCAGAAAGGTGTAAGAGAAGGTTGGGGGAGTGGAAGAGGTGGGAAGAGACTTATTTTGAGCCATTTACTTATCTCACCGAGCTCTGTATACCATTTTGAAGTTCCGAGAAACTCAAAGAAAACAGAGAAAATGGTTTTTAGATTTTATTCACCAAGGGTAACAATAGCTTACATCAGTGTATTTAAAGGCTCAGCTTGCATAGTGACAGCTGGCCTAACTAACCTAACCAACTATAGGTACTAACTACCCAAGGACAGTTGAATAATTTTTCATATTTACAATATGGTGTACCATGGAAACTATTTTCTTGATGCGACAATTAATGAAAGGTATCGGGAAAAGAAGAAAGAATTACATATGGTGTTCATAGATCTTGAGAAAACATACGATAGGGTCCCAAGAAAAGTCTTATGGTGGACTCTTGAAAAGAAAAATGTATCATTAAAGTATGTTGATACAATCAAGGATATGTATGATGGGGCCCCTACATGTGTTAAAGCTTATAATGGAACATCAAGGTATTTTCCTATCACGGTAGGTTTTCACCAAGGTTCAGCTCTTAGTCCTTATCTCTTTGCCTTAGTGATGGATGAACTAACGAAAGATATTCAAGAGGAAGTATCGTGATGTATGCTTTTTGCAAATGATATCATGCTCATTGATGAGACCAAAGATGGTGTTAATAGGAAACTGGAATTATGGAGAAACACTTTTGAGGCTAAAGGATTCACAATAAGTAAGAGCAAGACGGAATATATGAAGTGTGAGTTTTCGAGGGGAAGAGATGATGGTCAAGACACTGCGCATCTACTTAGTCAAAAGGTACCCAAGAAAGATGTTTTTAGATAATTGGGATCAATTTTGCAAAAAGGTGGTAAGATTGATGAGGATGTAAATCATAAAATCAGAGCAGGGTGGATGAAATGACGGAGTGCATCTGGGTTTTTGTATGACCGCAAAATTCCCCTTAAACTAAAAGGAAAATTCTATAGAACAGCTATAAGACTGGCAATGTTATATGAAGCGAAATGATGACCAGCACATAGGCAACATGAGCACAAAATAGGGATAGCAGAAATGAGGATGTTAAGGTAGATGTGTAGTTATACGAAGATGAATAACATAAGAAATAAGGATATTCGATGAAAGGTAGCAATAGTTCCGGTGTGTAAAAAGATGAGGGAGCATAGATTGAGATGGTTTAGGCACGTTATGAGACGACCGCTAGATACTCCCGTTAGAACAAGAGTTTATTACCAAGAGCTTGACACAAAGAGAGGTAGAGGTCAATCGAAACTCACCTGGGAAAGGTAGTTAAACAAGACCTAATAGATTGGGATATAAATTGGCGGACGGTGTGTCTTAAGACGGAGTGGAGAAAACTTATAAGTTTGGTGGAGGATTAAACTCATTAGTATGTCTATGTTCCAGTCGTTCCCCTTTTTTTAGTTCTTTTCCTCTTCATTTCCCCCCTCCTCCTTTCACCCTTCTTTTGTTTTAGCTTATTTTTCCTTTCTTTTGTCTTATTTTCCCTTTTTCTTCCCATCTCCATTTATCTTTCTTTGTCTTATTTTCGATTTATCATTGGGTTTATCTACCGCCGACCCCAATTAACTTGGGTTAAAGGTGTTGTTGATGTTGATGTTGACAATACTCTCACAACAAACAAGTAAATTGACAGAAAATAGCATTAAGAGGATGAGATTTTAAAGCTGAATATGAGTAATTAATCCCTCTTCCAAAACATACTATTTCTCAAATCATCACAAATCTGGATCCATGTCCACAGGGGGAAATTGCAGAAAAAGAATAAAAAAGTATGAAGAATAAAAAACAAATAGCTGGTTGAAGAATTCAGCAAATGCTTATTGTTGTTTGTCAAATAAAAAGGTGCTGGCATGACCAGCATCTGCAATGCTAAAGATGTCAATGAACAGCTGGACTCCCAACAGTTGAGAATTCAGAGCCCATAACCCCTATTAGTCTACACTCTTGCAATTATACTAGGATAAAAATGGTCGAGATCAAAAGCAAAGAACACAACTGTTAAATATCTTTAGCATGCCATGAAATTATATAGGCAATCATTGAATAATAGAAACAAGGAATTAAAAAAAAAAAAAAATCCCAAATCAACAATGATGATACAACACTAACAACATTGAGCTTGCTTATACTTACTTGCACTAGGTTCAGCTCCTGTTCTTTTTGCAATCGGGATATTCTTGCAGGCGACTTCCAAACAAGTACTAATGTATCGAACACACTACGATTACTTTGTAACCAACCAGGGATTAATTTGACCAGAGTTTTTATAAGTGCTAGCCCCTGAAAGTAAGCATCAGATGTTGCATTTGGAGGAGGAGCAGGTGGATTAGAAGCATCAGTTGATGGAGCAACAACACTTTCTTCGCTTAATAAACTAGTATGTGTACTTGTGGATGCAGGAGCCACTGTCACATCAGATTTGAGAGGAAATTCAGAGAATGCACTTAAAAGTATCTTTTGCGGTGATTTCGCAAGTTCATCTCTTAATGGCTGGCCAGCTTCTGAACAAATTATATACATGAAACTAAATTTACAGCAAACATGAAAAAGAAACAATGTCAGCATCCAACCTTACTAGGTATATAATTAAAGCTCAGTAGTCCAAAACTTACCGCCTGAAATACTTTGGTTCACTTAATCGAGCAAGAAAATAATCAACTGCAAGGGATGCATATCGATTTAAAAACTTTGTAAGTGGAAGACGATATGGACTGTTGATTTCACTATATACTTGTCCTGGGGGAAGAGCTCCTTCCAAATCAATAGTCAAGGTTACAAGTTCATCAAGGAACTTTGAGGCAGCAGGAGGAAGCAAGTGAAAAAGCTCAATTATAGCTACAAGAATAGACAAGACATATCAGTGCAAGTATGATCTAAGGAAGTTGCATTAGACACTTATATCAATAGATTAAACCATAGATCCAAAACCTGCAGCAATCTTTGGTTCTTCACCAGCCTTCCATGACTTCTGACTCTGTGCCAACTTTTCAGGCTCCAGCCACCTCTTTAGATGCTCTAGAAGTTTTCCACCCAAGGTAACATTAAACCAATTGGATAACAGTTCGAGCAGGCGGGCTAGACCAAGCAGAAGAGGCATGCTGAGATTTTTTGTGTGCGCCAAATTGACCAATATAGGTCTAAGGCTGCTTTGTAGAAGTTCTTTGGGCATCCTTTGATTAATAACCTAGGTGGCAGGGTAATGAGGTTAAAAAGTAATTCCATGTCTATTAAAAGCATGCATGCAAAACTAAAGCAAAAATATCGAAAAGATATGTTCATGCAAACAAATTATTCGTTTTTTTTTAACACTTCCACCAGAATAATATAAGAAACAATGAGAAAGGCAGGAATATGGGGGAATGGATGAAGGAAAGAAGACAACCATCAGATTTGAAAAAGGAGGGTTCTCTATTCCTAGAATTGGAAGAGGAAAGTCTTTTCTATAATTCTGGTGAAAGCCCTATCTTTAGCATCTATCGTCCCATAGATTCATGAGAATAAGGGAATAAACAAATTCTTATATTCTCTACACTATTTCCTTACTTATGAACTAGATCCAACAATAACATTTGAATGTTAATTATGATTATGCTTTTAATTTTGGGATCTTTTTATTTATTTTCTAGCATGTGTACTTGTGTAGTATGAATTATTTAACTTGCATTGGAAGTGTTCAATATAGCAGCCATCCTGGGATCTGTATCCAGTTATAGTACTTTTGGGTTTGGCTGCTCCACTATCTTGATAACTATGATCAGGAACAAATGACAATGGACACGATAGGCATTAAGACTTCAAATACTATATCAAATAACAGATGTGTGTACACTTCATTAGGGATATCTGTACATGCATTGTGATCGAAGGAGCAGAAACTATACATCATACAAGCTATCTACCTGTCGCAGGCCCTCCTTTGCAACAGTAACAATTTCTGGAGTCCGACAGGTTAAAGACTTGAAAAACATTGAAATAATCTTGGCACGCAGCTCAGAGTGATTTGGAGTTTTAAAATCAGCCCAAGCCATTGTCGTACAAAGCAACTCAATGCAAGCTGTTCGAAGTTTAGTCAATGATGTCATCACTTTGGGGTTGATAAACTTAGCAACCCACGCATTATCGTCAGACTCTGCTATTTGCAAGGCTTCTTGCAGGAAATTAACTAACTCTGGAGTCAACTTGAGAAGAGGTGGCCTCAATGCTAGACAAAAATTCAATGCTGTAACTGTTCCAACCTACACAAGATATAACCAAGTAAACTAGTAAATGGATAAAAGCTCAAATAAAGATCGAATAAACTGCCATCAGGAAATAAGAAAATGTACCTGCTGTTCAACAGTCTTTAACTTGAGTGATCGCACAACAAGAGGCTGGAGAAAAGGCTGATACAATGGCTCTAGTAATTCAGACACCTCACTACCAGTCCTACTAGCTAAAAGTGCCAAGCATGATTGTACATTCTTTCTCACAATAATAGATACATTCTGGTTGAACAACTCTTGAGCAAGAAAATCAACTACTCCTTGAAAGCTCTGTTTGCGTGCCTCACTGTTAGCTTCATCAGCATTATTTACCACTCGAAGAACTTGAGTGAGCACTTGACTTGTCTCCTCCTGCTCCTTGCTAGCATATATGGGAAGCTTTTTAAGGACATATATTAGACCACGCACAATTCTTACTTGAAAAAGGCAAAGAGTCTCAACAGTGACCTTTCCAACCAAAGCACCAAGTCCCATGACGCCACCCATCTGTGCTTGCCACGTAAGCCCATAGCAACAATGCAGAAGACGGGGCAACAGTTGTTCAAATACAGGAACACGAACACTAGGGGGCGGAGAATATACAGGATTCATTGATGGACTAGAGACAATCATAGGTGTACCTGGCCCTCTAGACATTATGAAGTCAGTATGTTTTGAACGAGCTAGAAATACAAGTGTTTCTGCAAACACATTTAAAGCACCAAGAGCAGCTTTGGCATGGAGCCTGTTTTCATCTGCAAGTACGTCAACTAAAGCATCCAAGAATATTAGAGGGTCCAGCTCCTTCAAATTTGAACAAGCGTTGCTTTTTACCCTAGAACCTACATGAACACTATTAGAGAGTGATGAACCCCCAAGTGCAGCTGCTGATACATTGCAGGATGAAGAATCGATGTGAAATATCACTGCAAAATGACGACATATATTGACAACAAAATCATCTGTGGGATCTGCGAGATCTGGCTCACCATTGGCAGCAATGACAGTCATCAAAAGAATCTTGAAAACAGACTTCTCAGCCATAAGTTGGGTCTTTGTCTTTACACCTAAGTCAGCCTGAAGTTGAGGTGTTAATATATTATAGCAGAAACATACTCTAACATAAACCCATCTAACATATGCAAGTACTGAGTAAAATATTGGAGAGGATAAGAAGAGACAAATTATGTATAGAATACCCAAAGATAACCACAGTTAAAGTATAATGTGATAGAGCAAAAAAAGAGTAGGTGCAGCAGAATTTTTATAATTTGATTAGACCATCATGGAGGAGTAATCCATGAATATGGTGAACAAGAGTTATTTAGTTCCACACATTAATAAAAAATGACAGCACAATTTATATAGGATATTATATGTACTTAAACAATAAAAAAACTAACCTTGACTTCCATTAACTCAGACCTGCGTGATGATTGATCAACTGTAGAAACTAACAATGCAGATAGCTGCTTAGACGTGAATCCCTCATCAGCAACATTTCCAGGCAAATTGAGCTGAGACGATAGGCAAACTCGAAGGAATTTTAGAGCTTGCTTCCGATAGAAAGCATCCACGCCATAATTTTTTTTTATTATAGCTTCCACAGCAAGATTTATACATCGATCAAGTGGCACCAAGAATGGGGTTGCAGGCTCAAATGTCAAAATCAAGCGAAGCCCATGCTCAGGATTCTCCTTACACTCAAGTGCTAGAGGCTCTTTGAGGAATCGTCTGTTTCGGCCTCCTAACTTGCCAAGAAGCTGCAATGCTTTTGCACCCCAGGGATAGGGAGCTGGTCTTAAGTGAGACCACAAAGCAAGAATCACCTCAGACATAACACTAGCCATAATGGGTTCAAGGAAATCAGGATTTAAACTATCAACCCAAAACTCAAGTGTCCGTAAACCAAGACTCACTAAATCATCACTTCCTGTAAGACATAATACCAAAGGCTTCATAAGACGAGAAAGGTATGGTAACAGAGAGCTCAAACGGGCAGGTAAGGTCAAGCAAAGCTCCAATAAAAGGTCTCTCATATCTTCTGCAGTTGGCCCTTCCAGCATAGCCAGCAGCATATTAAGGCAGGGCTGCAACATGGGGACCAAATCCCGGAGCAAAAGTTCATATTTACACCCTGAAAGTGCCTTGAACATTGTACGAAGCAACTGCATGAAGCCAAGAGGTCTTTCAACTTCAGTAGCATTTTTCATGCAAAATTCCATTATTACAGGCACATGAGGCTGCAAAATCCGTTCAAAATCAGATGGTGCTTTAGCAACAGCACCAAATATAAACCGAAAGAGATGCAAAACCAGTTTTGCTGCAGGTGAATCTGGTTGCTTCAAGACATCAAGTTTGCTGCTCACAAGAAAATTAACAAGCACATCTGTGAATGGCCGGTACACTTTTGGTGCTGCTAGAAGGGTAGAGAATATATGGACAAGTTGAGTGTTGGAGATCATGCACTCAAAAAGCTCAGGCATACACAGAGAGAACATATCCATAAGATCTCGAGGTTCCATGATGGCCAAAATCTGAGAGAAAAGATGCAGCATTTCCCTCTCCTCATCCTTCTTGAAAAGTGCCAAGCAATGAATGCCACTTTTTAAAACACCAGAAGCTTTGCAAACCTACACAAGACTCTTAAGTTAACTTAGCCATTAAACTTAAAAATACTGATGTTAAAGTTAAGCCTATTTGTAGTACCTCATCTTCTCTCATGCCCCTCACTCCTTGAGGTGGTGATAAATTAGAAGATGGTGAGACAAGAGCCTGTAATGTTCCATGGATAGGGAAAATCTCATACATGAGAAACGTTATATGTCAAGGAAGGGTGAGGTTAGCAGATCCACAGGCAGAAATTATTATACCGAGGATTCATTACCTGAGGTCTTGGGGAATGTGCATGGGTGATGCTCCATATGATGGTCTTCATTCCTGAAAGTTATAAAAAAAAAACATAAACATATGATAAAAAAATATGTATATTTATCAGCCATAAAATATGTTCTTTAGCTGCCATAAGATTATGCCGCTATGGTGGCAATCCATGGGCTGGATTAATGTGGTAGGGGTATCCCCGGTTAACCCAAGTGATCATTTCCGTCAACACAGTTACTGCAAGTTTACTGGCCTTAAAGTTCAGCGGTGGTATATTTGGTGGATCGCCCTGACATGGAGCATCTAGTTTCATCGCAACAGGATTGTGTTCCATAATGAAAGTTTTAATGGGTCTAAGCTGATGGAGGATGCTATATTTTTTTGCTGATCATGGTTAGCAAACTTGGAGAAAGGCTTTAATATCCCTTTCTACATTTGGTCTAGTCATATCAGAGATGGTTTTGTTTGTAGAGGAGGTTGTAATTAGGATGTTCCTTTTGTTTTCTTTTGCCATCAAGTGGGTTTCTCTAGCTTGATCTTTGGCACCTTAATTCAGGTTTTATCATGTATTAGGTTGCCAAAGCTTTGTTAGGCTTACTGATGGCCTTTTCTTTCTTTTTTCTTTTCATATATATAATATATTATCTTTGCTGATAAAAAAAAGGGGGGCAAAAAGCAATAAAATTAGATGAACAAATGACACTAAAAAAACAAAAATAAGAAACTACTAAGGGTGATAAAAGATCCAATCCAGTCAGTAAATCTGATCCAATCCAAACTAGAGAAACACAGGTTGACTCAAATATTTGGATTAAATTGCATCAAAAAGAGCTCAGCGGGACCATTATCAGATTAGGTATATGATCATTCAATCTCAAATCGTATGAATGACATTTTTTCTTTTTTTTTTTTACCAGTTTTTTTATTTTATTTGGATATCTTATTAATATTGCTTAAAAAATTAAGAAAATATACAAAAATATATTGGAATTCATTCAACCCAATCCATGATCATCCTTGTCCCCTATGAACTTCAGAAGGTTTAAGGATATAAATTACCCATCACTAATGTCTTAATCAAATGTTTGCAATCATTAACTTCCTTTGAAAGTTCTACAGGAACCTGCAAAGCCAAAACTGCCTGCAAAGAAAACATGGACCAAAATCACACAAAGCAAAACACGGATATCCATCTAACAATGCAGAATTGAAAACAACAGAAAAAGTAGTAGTATTTTAACTCAACGACAACAAAATATGAGAATCATGATTTTGCACTAATAGCCTTAGTAGTAGTGAAAGTGGTTTTATTCCCTTCTAGCAAAAAGAAAGAATACATGGAACATGGTAAACATAAGAATTAGAACTGTACTGTCAACTGTCAAGTTCTGGTTGAAAAAACAACTGAACCATATTAAATTCAGGAACAATAACTGTACAATTAAGTTTTTGTTACTATGAAAAACAGTTGAAAACAATTGCCAAAATCTAATATACTAAAAGTCTAACTTGGAAACAGAGAATCGTGTTATTGTTAAAACAAAGCAGTATTAAGTGCTTTTTCTTTTATACAAAATATTCCATGGAAACAACGTATAAGGAAGGGGATAACGCATCCTCTAAAAACAGAGAGGAACAGCAATTTTCTCATATTTTTTTTTATCAGCAAAGATAATTATATATATATATATATATATATATATATATAGAAGAAAAGAAAACAACACAGTACAAGAAGTACTGCTGTAATTACAAGCTAGCAGAAACAAAACAGAACAAAAGTGGCTTGATGCATGAGAAACATGCTAAAAGCCAACAGAGTTCTGCTTGATCACTAGAACAAAAAGGAAAATCTAAACCCTCCCCTGAGATACAAAACTTTCTCTCAAGTTGCTAGACCAATGTCATTTTCTCATATAATATCATTTTATTACATAAGAGTGAAGTAAGGATTAGCATGCTTGGAATTGCTCCTTGGCACGATTCATTCGTGCCAAAAGCCCCGAATCGACTCTTAGCAAAATTAATTTTCAGCCCCGACACCAATCAAAGCTCCTCAACATGACCTTGATAGCTTTTACATTTTCCACCGATGTTGCCCCAAAGAATATGGTGTCATCAGCATATTGTAAGATGCTGATATCAACCTGTTTGTTCCCCACATTATTCCCCTCAAACAAATTCTTTTGTTGTGCTTCTCTCATCATTCCAGTAAGGCCCTCAGCGACAATATTGAATAAAAATGGGGCTAGAGGGTCTCCTTGTCTGAGTGCACGTTGTGGAGTGAACTCCTCAGTTGGGCTCCCATTAATTAGTATAGAAACTGATGCAGATTTTGAACACCCTTCAATCAACTTAATCCATTTAGAACAAAATCCCAACCGCTTCATCATATATGATAGAAATTCCCAATTAACTGAGTCGTATGCCTTTTCATAATCAACTTTAAATATGAGACAGCTATTGCTGTTCCTTTTTGCCTCATCCACCACTTCATTTGCTATAAGCACACCATGCAACAAATGCCTCCCTTCAATGAATGCAGATTCTAATTCTGATTCACAAACAAAATCTGTATCCACTGTTGTTTCTCCCAGTTCTAGGATTATGTGGCATGTCTGCTAAGACACCCCAATGATCATACACTCAAACTTGTATTGAATCATTGTAATATACCCATATCGAATAAAGAGACTACTTTCTTTTGTTCTGCTTGTGCTATTGGCAAATCTCACAGATTGCATGCTCCTCTGTCTACTACTACTTATTCTAAACCTTTAGAACTTGTTTACAGTGATTTGTGGGGACCCTAAGCTGGTAATGATCTCCTACAAGATCCCACTCTGTACAGGTCAGTAGTAGGGGCTCTTCAGTAAGCCACTATTACTAGGCCAGAGATCAGTTTTGCTGTGAACAAATGGCCAGACCTTTGGAGACTTGGAGTCACACTGGATTGCGGTAAAAAGGATCCTTTGGTACCCTAAGGGAACTCAGCACTTTGGTCTCAGATTTGTTCCAGCCTCTCTTCATCAGCCCTTAAGTCTGCATGCTTACTGCGATGCTGACCCTGATGACCCCGCAGGTACATATCAGGTGCAGCTAACTTCTGGTGTCTTGGTGGTCCAGAAAGCAGCAAGTGGTAGCTCGCTATAGTACAGAAGCAGAGTACAGGAGCTTAGAGTGTGGAAGTTAGTAGTCCACCTGTAATGTGACAGCTGGCAACTAACTGTTGTCTTACAAACTTACTCTCCAAGTTTACAGTATCTAGTATAAAAGCTACAATGTAACTGAAAACAGATGTGAATGAAATCAGAATTTACATTTTCACAAATTTCAGTTTCTATATCTGTCTCTCTCTTCTTCTCTTTCCCTCTGTTTCTAATAAAGACAGAGACAGATAACTGTTAACTGTTCCTAATTTATTTCCTTTCTCTAGCAGCGAGTAATATTTCTGTTTCTTTCAAGAAAATTTAAAACAGTACAAAATAAAGCAAATCATGACAACCTGACACCACACCAAATAAACAAATCATGTAAGTGCAATTATATAGCCTGAAAGAGAATCTCAAAAAGAAGTTTTCTAACAACCTGCACAGGGAGTTCAAGCTTTGATCTCAAGGTAGCACGACCCTTTCCTTCCTCACCTTCCTCCAAGAGCTATAAAAATAATAGCAATAAATTATATTACTAATAGATTATGAAGAAATGTGGCAACGCAATAACCTGTAGATTTACATTAATAAAAGTAAAGCACAATATATTGTAGACATTGCAAGACTAATTAGAGACAATTGATCAGCCACCAGAGCAAAAAGCTCAGGTGGTAACCTGACTCTCCATCAGATATCCTAAAAACAAAAGCAAAGAGGTCCCTTGTCAGAAGCTGCCTTGTGTATATATTGATCGTACAGAGGAAATGTTTGCAGAACAACTTCAAACCAACATCAGGTGAGATATGAAAACTTATAGATAGACATAATGATAGGAACCCAAAAAGCAGAGTGTACTTGTATTGATAGAAAACAGCTAAAATCCTTTCTCCATGGCTGATATCAGAAGACATGGTGATAGGCCTCAAGACAGAAGAATAAAAGATGATGAGGCATTTTAGACAAAAAGAAAGAAAGAGAAAAGAGAAACAGAAAGTGGTTTTGAGTATTATTATTCAATGATGAAAAGTTATCAGTAGTACAAGAGAGGTATTTATAACCTCTTAATCTGATACTAACAGATTATCAACTAACTGAAATTAACAGAAAATCGACAGCTGTACAGTGAGAGGTACAGTTAATAAACTACTAACTGCAACTTAATACAAAGAGGTGCTGTTAGCAAAAGCTAACAGCACTTACATATTCTAATATCCCCCCTCAAACTCAAGGGGAAAAGTTTTCAGAAGAAATACTTTTCACATTGAGTTTGTTCTTGAGAAAAGTAAATCTGACAGTAGAAAGTGGCTTGGTGAAAACATCAGCCCATCGGTTCAGGGAAGGAATATGCACAATGGACAACTGCTTGGCCAGAATCTTCTCTCGAACAAAGAAAACATCTATTTCCATATGCTTGGTGCGGCTATGGAACACATGATTGTGAGCAATAGAAACAGCACTCTGATTATCACAAAAAATAGGAGTGGTGAAAGAAACTTGTAATTCAGTGAGGAGAGCATGAATCCAGGTTAGTTCAGTGGAGGTTTGAGCTAAACTTCTATATTCAGCTTCAGCGTTGGACCTAGCTGTAACCTTTTGCTTGCGAGACCACCAAGAGATCAAATTGGAGCCAAGAAAAACAGCAGAACCAGATGTAGACCTTCTGTCATCAACATCAGATGCCCAGTCAGCATCACAAAATGCATGAAGAACTAGTGGCTGATTGACGTTAGCAGATCTGAACAGAAGCCCATGACCCACAGTGCCTTTAAGATATCTTAAAATCCTCTTGCCCAATGAGAGTCCAGAGGAGCAGCCATAAACTGGCAAACCTTATTGACAGCAAAACTGATTTCTGGCCTAGTGAGAGTAGCATATTATAGGGCACCCACCACTGACCTGAACAAAGTAGGATCATGAAATATATCAGCACCATGTTTAGACAGCTTACAGTTAGACACCATGGGGGAAGAAATAGAGTGAGCTTCTGCCATGTTGGTTTTATGCAGCAAATCCCGAATATACTTGCTTTGAGTCATGAGAATGGAGCTGTTGGACAGATGCTTAACCTCAATACCCAAGAAATAATCCAAATGCCCAAGCTGCTTGAGTGAAAAAACATGATTAAGTCTAGTTGTGAGCTGCTGGATCAGGACAGAGGAGCTTCCAGTAATTATAATATCATCTACATACACCAGTAGATAAACAGTGTGTGACTGAAATGAGTAAATAAAAAGGGAAGAGTCACATTTGCTCCCTACAAACCCAAATTGAAGAAGAGTGGACTTTAATCTGTCAAACCACTGCCTGGGAGCTTGCTTTAGTCCATAAAGAGCCTTGTTAAGCTTGCAAACCAAGGATTTATCTGTATTTTCAAAATCTGGAGGTTGTGTCATGTAGACAGATTCTTCAACCAATCCATTACGGAAAGCATAGTTCACATCAAGTTGAAATAACTCCCACCCATGTGAAAGAGCAAGAGTGAGAACTATTCTAATAGTTACAGGTTTAATTGCAGGTGAGAATGTCTCATGAAAATGAAAACCCTGTACTTGATGAAAGCCCTTTGCAACTAACCTGGCTTTAAATTTATTGACAGACCCATCAGCATTTTCTTTTACTCTGAAAACCCACTTACAGCCAACAGCTTTTCTGTTAGCAGGTAGAACAACCAACTCCCATGTATTATTTTTTAATAAAGCATCATATTCTTGTTTCATGGCAGCATGCCAAGCAAAAAAATGGCTCTGATACCATTTTACACAAAAAGAAAGAAAGAGAAAAGAGAAACAGAAAGTGGTTCTGAGTATTATTATTCAATGATGAAAAGTTATCCAAAGTATAGTACAAGAGAGGTATTTATAACCTCTTAATCTGATACTAACAGATTATCAACTAACAGTTTAACCACTAACTGAAATTAACAGAAAATATACAGCTGTACAGTGAGAGGTACAGTTAGCAAACTACTAACTGCAACCTAATACAAAGAGGTGCTGTTAGCAAAAGCTAACAGCCCTTACATATTCTAATAAGGCAAAGCAGTTAAGAAAAATCACAGATTTAATTTAGGTGGTTTAGAATAGTTACAGAATTAGTTAGACGGTTAGAGTTGTAGGAGCAGGAACAGTAGGAAGGGAATAAACTGTAAAAGCGGATTCATTATGAATTGTTAGCATTTAGGAACCAATCAATAGCTTAGTTGTAAAAGGGGGAAGTGGGAGACCTTTGGAAGGAGAATTGTCTCCTTTTTTTCTTGTTTGTAATTCAATTTACATCAGAGGAATGTTCTTTCTTTTTCTCTATTCTCTGTTTTCTCATCTCCATGAAATCTCAGGCTTAGGCTTGAGTTCATCGCAGATGAGAATTTGACATGGACAGTGAAAAAGAGAAAATGAAAAGGGAATACTCAAACACCACAAGCACCTCGAGAGAGTTACTTCCCATACCTACCTCACTCACAGTTTGCCTACCTTTCCCTCACCTCTCCTCCTGTTAACCATGCCCACTAACAAATATGTTTTAAGCCCCACCGCCAACACACACTCATCATGCACTAACCACAATCACCTAGCACAAATCACAACAGCTTCTGATCCCCTATTGATACTCCATTCAAATCTTGTGCCTTCTTTAAATACTTTTGCTAACTTCATGTACTTCAAAGTTTAGTTGGAACCTTGGCGTTAGAATTTTTTTTATAGAAAAGATATTCATTACATAATAAAAAAAGACGACAAAGGAAGAAGATAACAAAGCATGGTAAAAAAACAAGATGAAAAAACAATCCTGTCCCAAATATCAAGTTCCATTGAAAATTCTAGCATTCCTTTCCAGCCAACACTACTAGAGAACTACAAAGGCAAAGCCCTACCCCAGAATCTTAGATCTTAGATTCTCTATAAAAACTGAAATCTCTAAATTTAATAAGGAGAAACTGAACCAGATAGTTAGGGAAAAAAACTTATTGTAAAGAAATTTTGCAGCTGAACATGCAAAAAAAAAGAGTCCTGGTTTCTGAATAAGCACAAGCACATCACAAACATATTAGGACATCAGCAGTGAGTGGTCTGTGCTTTTGTAGCATGTCATGTCATTGATGTTAATCCTATTAAGAACATTTTATGACACCTGGGTACTCCTAAATGGTTGTCATACCTATACCAGGTACATATCCCGTACAAGTATTAACAGGTAATTATTGAGTGCTCATGGGTACAACATACGCAATACTCACCTATCACGTGAGTACAAATCATCCAAGCAAAAACACCAAGTTTTGTTGCCAAGTTGTTTGGTTTGCTACTAAATGAAACAATCAGCTACTTCACTCTTATCAAAACTCGCACGTTAAATGTTTATGCTAACTTGAGTTAAATATTACGAAAATTGTATTTATCTTATGGTTGAAATCCATTAATGTTTATTTCTGTATAAACCATAAGGTGTCTGGTGGTACCCAGACTAAAGCTTTTAGAAATGTTGTCACATCCCACACCCATAATCATACCCATATCCATCAAACTTAGAGAATTGCAGTCCAAACAAAAGGTTTGACCTTAGGCAACACTTTGGATTTCCAAGTGGGTTTGTCCAGAAAACAAAAACTATATTATGAGAATTACACAGGAACTAAAAAGAAGATTTGCAAGAGAAAACATCTGTAGAGTCAAGAGACCAAATTATTTTCTTATTACCAGAGGAAAGGTGAACACTGAACAAAATCAAGCAAAGTAACATCGATATTAACTCTATCATGCAAGCTTCTGGAAAAATAAATCCACGAAAAGCTGGATGAAGCAAAATTGACACACTAGAGCAACATGAACAGTTGGAGTTAGAATACCAAGAAGTTGTATTTATTATATGATTTAATTACTGTACTGCTTAGACATAATAATCAAACAACAGATACACAATTATACTGAGGCAATTGTTAGACATAACATGAACAATAAATTGATCCCAAGTAACCTGAGGAATTGTTCGTTTGAAAGTACTGAATTTCCCAACAAAAGCGTCTAGAATGCGGCCCTACAAAGCAACACAATTTATGTCAGTCCCAGTAAACAAAGTAAAATGCCAAATTGCCAAAATCTAGCAGAAATCATGTAGCAGACCAATAGAATCCTTGCTTCATCTGTAGATTGTTGATCAACCCCTTTCTCAAAAATTGGTTCCACCTATATCAAATGGAAAGAACATAAGAAGACTTCAGGAATTTAATCAGATAGCAAATCCTAAATCTCTTATTTTGGGGAGAAGGGGAAGACAGATAGAAGAGAGATTTTGCATGTTAGGTTCAAAATAATCATTAAAAAAAAACTCTAGAAGCAGGCAAAAAAAAATAGATTATTTAGGAAGAGGTTACAAGAGAGAAAACAAGATATACTCCAAAAGGACAAGAATAGCAAAAATATTAAGGAAAACAAACATAATAATATATAACCACACCCTCCAAGCACATGAAGAACAGTTAGTCAAGCCCTGAACCAACTACAAGCTAAACACCATAGAGAAGCCAAATAAACAACCATGTTCCAATTCCCAAAGCTCCTTGGCAGCAGCCTAATTTTATAATAGCTCAAAATGAACATCACAAACAAATCTAATGTTGGTACTCTTTCTACAAAACCCTTTCAAAAACTAACATTGGCCTTTCAAAAAAAATGTTGGTACTTTTGCTACAAAACCCTTCGAGCTAATTGTCAGTGGAGACAGAAGGTGGAAAATTAAACAGAATAAAATTAACTATATTAAGAAGAGTTAGGATAAGCACCAGATTCAACATCAAGCGAGAACAAGTGGTGTGGATGCTCAATGATAATGAAGCATCGTGCATATTACTTGAGAATAAGTAAATAATTCGCGACAACTGCAACCATAAAGAACTCGTATTAGCAAAAAGATCACATCCATCAAAAACTGTCAGTTAAGGATATTTGCAGCAACACAATGAGATGAAATATTATGTCATCCAATTGAGAACAAACTTCGATGTATATTTAAATATCAATTATCATCTTACCCCCATCAAATGTTTAAACTTTTGCCCCACAAATTTCTGTTGACTGTAAAAATAATAGAAAAATCATACCTGTAATAAGGAGAGATCTTGCCGAACATGATGTACAATCTCTGCCAAAAGACTGTAAGCCAAGGGCCTCAACGTCTCAAAGCATGCCCGTCCAGTCCCAACTAGAACCCTAAAAGTTTGAATAATCTATAACGTAAGAGAACATTCAATTTGTATTGAAGTCGAGTTTTATGAACTCTGAGGTCCACTTTTTTATATTCTCTACTTCCCGACAGACATAGATAGATTTACCCATTTAGATCCCCCACAACTCAACAAGTTTTACTTCAATCTAGGATCTAAAACATCTAACATTGGAAACACAAATCTAGAACCATTATCTGAGAAGCTACAGGAACTCGGATCTTAAACAACCCGAATTTTGACTATTAATACAATTGACAGATAACTTTCCAATACAAATATAGCTCATATATTCTTTACTCAATAACTACACATGATTGTCCTATTAGATAAATTTAAGATCATCTAGCTTTACAATGCACCACTATTGACCTTCTGAAAGAAAAACAGAGAATTACATTTAAGGTTCACTTGATAAAAATATGAACTGTGACAGAATAATAATGACAGAGTGGTTATTTAAGTCAAATTAAGCTAATATAGTAAACATAATAGCCACTACACACTTACAAACGGTTATTTATAATTCATGTAAAAATATTATTAACAGGGATCCCTTATTTGGAATCCATCCAAAAATATCTGCATCAAAATCTCAGAATAGATCATCAAGTTACCTTACTTCCAGTAGAGTATCAATAAGAGGAAATAAACCTCTCCTGAAATCTGTTCCAAGGACATGTTTCAGGGATATTAATAGTTCCTGCATCCAACATCTTTGTCTTTAAATCAATGAAAGAGAAATCCAATAGGGAGAAAAAAGACAAAAGCAACAACAGTATCACCTTTCTAATGGATACAGAATCAGAGCATGTTACAAGCAAATTCACAATGCTTTTACATATACTTTCTTCATGCGGCCTTATATAATCAGCGTAGCTCTTCAACAGATAAGTTAAAAACGAAACTGTCTGCAATAACAAAAAATGAAACTAGTAAGTATATAATTAGATGATATCAAGAGAACAATTAGTTAATGAAAAATTTGTGGCTTTTCATTTTCAATTGTTCACCCCAATAGCTGATAAAGTAGGATATAAATCCAAAGGTGAACCAAATGCCAAAATTGACCATCCTCGTGGTCTGCCTTTCACCTCATACTTTCTCTTATAATCACTATCGTTGAAAATTTTCAAGGACTTCTTAATCTGACTCTAATACACAAGACAACAAGGGACCAAAGAGAGGGAAAAAGTAATAGCAACAGAATTAAGAGTAAAAGAATTGTCTTCAATTGCTTCACTTGACTAACTCATTAACTGACAAAATTTCACTATTTTGCAGATGAAATTTGAGAGAATAACAAAACAAGGATGACACAACAGCTAGGTATTCAATGAAACAATAGTGGTTATTTCATTTGAAAATGTGATCTTTACCATTATTTGTCATATAAGTTCTACAATGCTATCAACAAATGGAAATCTTTGGGATCTTGTTTTCTGTTTCAATTAATATGTTTTCACTAATAACTACAAAAATGCCAACTTGTTTTAGTTTAGAATGAAAATAGTGACAAAGAAAATGTTGCTTTACCAATTCTTTCACAAGTGAAAACAACGTGGCACTTTTTTAATTATTAATGCAAAAAATTAACTGAAAATTAAAGTAGAAAGCAAATCAAACACCAGCTTTATTTCCCTAGTAATTGCAAACCTGTTTATGCCATGTTTATGTGTGAGTGTTGAAAATTCAAAATCCTAATAGTTGGTACGTCATGACCAACATGGGGGTTGGGAGGATTTTGATGTTCATATATATCTCATAAGTCATAAGTCATATAGAAATAAGTTGTACTATGCTTCCAGGTGCTTAAAATACTAAAATTTACTCTTACTAAAATAACTACTAATATAAATATCAAAAATATTTAGCCAGCCTTCATTTTTACCATAAGCACCTACCTTAACTTGTGCACCCTTGAGCTCAATGAAGTGAGTTTTCAAATGAGGAGGAACCCTTTCTGGACCAGGAACTGATATAGCAGCAACCATCAATGGCAATAATTGAGGAATGTTTGCTTGCACAAGACGACTATATAATTGAAACAAAAACATCACCACCAGTGGACTCTCCGTAACAATCTTGAATGAGCGAGCACTTGGATTAAGCTGTGAACCAGTTGCAATGGTGGTGTTTATACCTTGATCAGAAAGTGAAGTCTCCATGGGTTTGACATCTTCCCCAGTCATTGCCATGTTGTCAAAGAAATGGCTAACAGTCAGTTTAAAATTTTGGTAAATCTTGCAGACGAAGTCCAGAAACGGCTGGACTTCATTTTCTAGAGTTGGCCTAAAGTTCCTCAAAAGGTCAAATATTATACGGATACAAATTAAACCGTTCTCTTCATTATCAGTGGTAAGCACTTGCATGGCAACCTTCAAGAGGTCCTGTACAAAGGGGCGGAGAACTTCACCATGCGGAAGTCTGTTCAATATCTCAACCACAATATTCCGAAGCTTGTGCTCCTGATTGTCCACAAACTGTGGCTTCGTAATTTGCAGCAGAATTGCTGAAAATGCCCTGAAGTAGCACTTCAGAAAATTTAAGTACTCAGCGGTGTGAGCAATCTCAAGACTATCCCTAACCTCCATCACCATCTGCAGCCTCACCGGAATCGCTGTTTTCAACCAGAAATCAAAAACAAAAAATTAAGCAAAAGGAAAATACTAAATGTCAAAACAACAAAAACTGAAAGCGCTTAAATGCCAATATAGCACAGGCATAGTTGAATCCATTTTCCTACGGCAAAAGAACATGAAAATAAGCACCAAATGTCAAAACAATGAAAACTGGAAGCGCTTAAATAGTTAAATGCCAATACAACACAAGGATAGTTGAATCCATTTTCCCAGGGAAAAAGAACGTGAAAATAAGCACCAAATGTCAAAACAGCGAAATTTGAAAGCGCTTAAGTGCCAATACAACACAGACAGTTGAATCCATTTTCGTTCTGCAAGAGAACATGAGAATAAACAACAAATGTCAAAACACCAAAAATTGAAAGCACTTAAATGCCGATACAACACATGTATATTTGAATCCATTTTCCCACAGTAAGAGAACATGAATAAGCGTCAAATGTCAAAACAACAAAAACTGAAGGCACTTAAATGCCAACACAACACAACACAACACAGGCATAGTTGGATCCATTTTCCAGCTGCAAGAGAACATGTTAATAAGGAGAAATAAAAGTAAAGCCTCAAGCAACGCGTGAAGCATCCATTTTTAATGTTTCGATCATCACGCAACTTTTGTCCATTTCAATTCACAATCAAACAGTAAACAAAACACACAAACAGTAAAATGCTAAATAATAATCATTGCAGAGAGTGAGAGAGCCTACGGAGGTCTGCCTCCACGAGGTGACGAGAATGCTGCTCGAAATTCTGAACAGGACTCATGTTTTTGGTGGTGTAGAAGTGAGAGGGAAATCAGAAAAGGCTCAAACCCTAACTGGCTAGCTTCAATATCGGAGAGAAGAACAATTCAGAGTCGAAAACGTTTATGCTATGATTCTATCTCTAGGGTTTAATAAAGTAACGCTAATCTAATGTCTCTGTGACCAGACCAGACCTCTCTCCCTCATGCAATTGAGAGTGGTGTTGAATAACGGATACTGGGCGATTGGTGGAGTTAAATAAGAAGAATTTGCTTTTTAACTACGAGTTAGAGTATGGAATTTGTTAGGGCTTGAGAAGCCACTTTGAGTAACTGTAGTTTCCCTCCTCTTTCAGTGTCGCGCTCTCATCCTTGCTATGGGACTCAACTAGGCACCACCGGGAATAGGACTTACTTGACGCGCACTGCTTTCCTTTAATACGAAAATACATTTACCATTCTACCCTTGACAATTTAGTGAAAGAATCTTAATTTCTAAAGAGTATAATTAGGGATGAAAATGGATCAGGCCGTCTATAAGGGACCTTTGATCTAGTCTGTTTAAGGCTTGGTTTGACTTGATTTATTTATTATAAAGGTTAGTCTAAGACTTTTTAAAAAATCTGTTTAAATAAAAAGGTTAAACATTAAATAAACTAGTGTTAATTTCATATAAAACAAAAATATTTATAAAATTAAAAAACAAAAATGAAAGAAAAATAATTATTTAAAAAATGAAAAAAAAAGAAAATGACGAAATGGAAAGAATAAAAAAAGGGGAAAGAAAAATATTAAAACAGAAAAATGAAGAAAGAAAACGTAAAAAAAAAAAAAGATAAAGGAAGATAATGGAAAAATGAAATAAAAATATTAAAACAGAAAAAAAATATGGAACGGAAGAAATAAAGAAAAGGGAAAGAAAGATAATAAAAAGAAAAAAGGAAAAGAAGATAATAGAAAGAAAAAAAAAAAGGAAAGAAAGGCGATAAAACAGAAAGAAAAAAGGGAAAGTAAGAAAAAATGGAGTAAATTTGGTTTTAGATTTACAAATCCCTATATTCATATTCATGACAGACTTTTTAATAGGCTCGTAAGTGCCTTTTAAATAGGCGAGGCCAAGCCTAAAAAACCAATAACAAGTAAACAGGTTAAGTCAAACTTTATATTTTAAATTAGGCCAAGATCAGGCCTAACCAAGTCTGGCCTGACATAGCCTATTTTCACCCCTAGGTAGAATGATAAATGGGTTTTATTTTATAGTTGTAGGTCATAATAAATATTAAATATATGAATTATATTTTTAACTAAAATTATTAGACGGTTAACTTTAAGTTATTATTGTAAGAACACATTGAACAAATTATAAGGACTTGCTAATAGAAAGAGCCATGAACATTTATCGCAATAAGATAGAATTTTTTTTTTAATCCAACCATTGAGAAACAAAAGGAGAACTAGATCAAAGGCTATTATCATAATGGAGTTTTTGTTGATATCTCATTTCTTCTATTCCATGTTTGACTTTGTCCCGATAACACAGAATAACAATAATCCCCGAACAACATAAAATAAGATCGTAAAAGCAATAACATATTTTTAGGAAATAATATTAACCAAACAGGCCAACAAATCCTGTCCTCAATGGTGGCTCACCAAGTTGGCAAGTTGGGCTGCCAATTGGGTTGAGTAATGTCTGTCATCTCATTATTTTTTGGGATTAGGTGGGTCGATCATGCAAACTAACATCGCATTGTCACCCTTGTTTGTTGGTTACCTTCGCCCTACCCTTTGCTAGGGAAGAGCTTCCTACACCATTTTAATTTCTCATACACCATTTGTGAAATAGTGCATTTTCGTACCTTTAAATAATAATAGGTTTGTTTTATTTATTTTTCACGTTTCTTCTTCTTCCTCTGCACCTTTCCGCTTCACTTGGTTGGTTTGTTTCTCCTCCGCACCGAAACATTGACCTTGTCCGTGGATACATTGGCTTTGGTGGTGTTCGTTTTCTGTGTCTTGTGGCCTTGGTGAGTGTTTGCTTTTTTAAGAGATGTCCATGGTCGTGTGGTGGCTGTCGCAGTTCAGCCATGGCTAATACGGAAGTGGTAATCTGTAAGAAACAAAGTGGCTTCATACTGATTGATGAAGCTTACGGATTGAGTAATCCGTAAGCTTCATACAGATTACCTAATCCGTATGAGGCTTACGGATTCAGTAATCTGTATGCGTAATTTTTTAATTTTTTTTTGTGCATTTCACTAAATAAAAAATAACTAATTAACGATAGGTTAGAATTGTTCTTGCAAGGTATGTATGTGAATCAAAGTTGTGTAGTATGACTTGGAATGGTTGAGTCTTGTTGTTGCTTGGGTTTTGGACATATTGGATTAAGATTTTGCTTTGTGTTATATAATTTGAAAACCCGTTGTAGCAAATGATAGGTTATAATTGTTCTTGCAAGGTATGTATGTAAATCAAAGTTTTGTATGACTTGGAATGGTTAAGTATTATTGTTGCTTGGATTTGGTTTGAAGTCATGAGTGACATGTAAACAAATGATACCCACAGATAATGGCTAAGACTATAGGAATGCGTCGGGCACTAGGTAGAAGTAGTAGTAGAGCTAATGAAGATGAACTCGTTGAGCGACATAGGCCTATGGCATTTGTTCGCAGAAAAGGGGCAAATAATGTTGTTGCGGAGGATCCTCTTATTCAAGAACCCCATGTTGCGGAGGATCCTCTTGTTCAGGAAGCCCATGTTGAGATTGATATTCCTGGGACGGAGGATATTGGTACTGAGTCAGAATGTTATCCAGGAGGGTCGAAAGATTGTTCGGTTTTGACTAAGTACGCTGACCATGTTGCTCTTCGAGTGTGGGTAGGAGGGCTATTAATATGAACTGGTACACTGGCTCTCACACAACATACCTCCACAAACTAATTTCAATCTCACTACTATGGCGTTCTTAGGAGAAACAAGCAGTCAGACCATTGCTAACTCCAAATTAGCATTTATTTTTTCTCAAACATAACCAAACTGGTGTTTCTTTTCAATGTCCTACTCCAATACCAATGCGAGTTCCTAATGAGTGTTCTTTTCAGACACTCAAGAGTAGGATGCACGACACGCTTCTGGTAACCAATGACTAATTTGTTGATGAAATCTACTACCAACCAAAAACTTGTTGCGAAACGGCAAGTGTACCA
>PYAF01002562.1:132981-162496 GCA_007407185.1 Glycine tomentella
TGGAATTAAACAATTAAATAAATGACAGAAATTAATAAGAAATTAAAACAAGTTTAAATTGATTGTAATGCAGTTAAGAGAAATCATTGTGGTTAGAACACAATCCCCTTTGATCCCTACCTCTTTCACTTGAATTGGTTATTAATTTCAATTACTTCTGATTACTCAGAGGATGTATCTTCCCAAATTTAGTTAAATCTTAATTCCTTAGCAATTTAACTCTTTAACCCAATTAGAAATCCTAATTCCTTAGCAATTCCTATCAAACTAAGCATTTAAAAGAATACATCATAAAGTTTCTGCAATCATACATCCCTATCCCTAGGCAATGTAAAAAGTGTTATTTTACTCCTGTCAGAAATTAGAATCCCAACATTCCTATTACGAATTCTAACCCTAAGAACTTAAATAGAATGGTCAGTTCTAAGAAAGAATATAACAATGAAAAACAGAGTAAAACAAAGCAATCATAATAATCTCATATTAATACCAATCAAATTACAGAGGAGTTCACATTGGGTTTTGGCCCTAATCACAATAAAAGAAAGTTAGCCAGACATGTTCATGTCTAACCTCAATACAAAGAGAGCAGAAGCATTAATCTTCTTCAAATTCTGGCCTTGATCTTCTCTCCACTGTGTTTCTGTCTGTAAAAGTATATTTCTGATATTTCTGTCTTTCTTTTGGTCTCCTGAGTCCTTATTTATAATTCCATGTCCATATAGTTAATTAGGGTAACTAAACCCTTTTGCTATTTTATTTTTGTGACAAATCTTTCTTCGTTTTGCTTTTTTCCTTCTTTTTGACTCTGAAATAGTAAAATAGTAATAAATTGAGATGAAAATAAATACATAAATAAACTTACATAATTCTAACCTATATTGCTAATTATTAATTGAATTATAACTAAATTAATCCTAAAAACTAAGATGTGCTAGCAGCATATCAACGTCATCCCTACATGCTGGTCATCAATTATAATGACCCTGAGACCTGGCGCGGGTGGCGCGGACAGCGCCAGGGTTCTTAAAGCAGGAAACCCTGTCTGGCATGTGGCGCGGGTAGCGTCAGGATTGGCGCGGATAGCGCCAGAGCCTCTGGAGTGTGGCGCTAGTAGTGCCAAGGTGACGCGGTCAGCGCCATAAGTCTTCCAGAAATTAAATTGTCTCTGGAAGTTGGCGCGGGTGGCGCTAGAGTGGCGCGAGTCGCGCCGGAAGTGCTCTGGAAAGTCCATTCTCTCTGGAAACCCACGCTATCAGCGCGGGTGTGGCGCTGGGGGCGCCATTTGTTTTAGGCCAGCGCGGTCAGCGCTAGAGGTGGCGTGAGTCGCGCCACAAGTGGCCTGGAAAATCAGTTTTCTCTGGAATCCGGCGCGGTCAGCGCCATGTGTGGCGCGGTTGGCACCATGGGCTTTTTGAGTGTGGCGCGGGTAGCGCGGTGCGCAGCGCGGTCCGCGCGGGACGTCTGACAGAGTTGGTATAAAAGGATTTGGTCGCGATTTTGAAGGGAGAAAGCCCCATCTTCTTACTTGGACGTCCCAGCTGCCATTGTTGAAGCTCCAAGCTTCAATCTTGCTCCATAGTTCACCAAATCAAGTGCCTTAAACACCTAACTTGATGGAAAACACCTAGTGAGCTTGAATTTTTCATCCTTTTCCCTTGAAAAACCCCAAATTGGAGAATCCCTTTCTCAAGGGAAGTTCTTGAAACTTAAGTTCGACGAGGAACGGCGACGATTTGTGAGTACCCAAGCTAGGGGAAGTTGTTCTTGGGCCATTCTTGTCGTTATTGAGGTAAGAAACTCAAGTTTCACCGTTTATTTTGTTGATTGGGGTTTTGGGTGAATAGTGACCCACTTGTGATAGAACTAGAATTAGCCTTGGGTCCTTTAGAGATATGTGTTTAGAATGTGTTGAGGATGAAAGATTAGCTCTCAATTGTTAGTTTGGTGAACTTTGGTTTATTGGCTCTATGTAAGGCATGTGTTGATATTATGCTGGATTGATTAGCTTGTTTGACATGCTAGAGCCATGATATGTGTTTTGTTGTGCCTGAGAGGCCATGAGAACGGCACCTTGTGTAGGTGATGTGAACCGTTCGAGCCCTGTGTGAATTATGAGGAATTGAGCTGTTGTGGTGAGCTTAGAGCTCTGTGTGCTTTGGCTAGGCCAAGCTAGACCAGTGAGGGTCTGAGAATCACTTGTGAAGTGATTGTGTGCATGTGTATAGAACGGACTAAAGTTCTTTCGTCCTAACGGCGTAGAACCGTTACTGAAACGTGATATGTTTGATCCTATGTAGGACGTGAAACCGAAAGTTTCGGTGGTGGTGATAACGAAGCCGGGAGAGCCGGTGCGTTGCTCAGAGCAGGTAAGCTCTTGGTTCTTGACTGTATGCCCTTTGTTGTGTTCAGCCATGCACCAAATGAGGTGATGGTTCTGTGTGGGCCAATGCATGTATATAGAAATTGTATGTTGATGTGGTGAATAAATGGATTGTGCTTTGTTTCCGGTGATGGGAGTTGATGTATATTGGCTTTACTGATGTGATTGCCTGATGAATTGTGCACTGTGCCCTGTGATGGGAATTGGCATTGTATTGATCTGAGATTGCTGAAATGTGATTGAACCCAGTGATTAGGGAATTGTTATGTATGATTATGAATTGCATGATGTGAAATGTGCTGAATTGAATCCTATGGCAGTAGGATAGATGACGAGAGATTGGGTAAGACCTGATGTGAGATGTTCCTGTGATATAGATGTAGCCTCCCGAATGGAGATGTTCCTATATCTACAGATGTAGCCTCCTCAGGCAATTGATTGATATAGGTTGTAAGATGTTCCTGTGATATAGATGTAGCCTCTGTGAGTGGAGATGTTCCTATACACAGATGTAGCCTCACTAGATGGAGATGTACCTGTGGTATATAGACGTAACCTCTTAACTGAGATGTTCCTATATACACAGATGAAGCCTCCGATGGAGATGTGCCTGTTACATAGATGTAGCCTCTTAACTGAGATGTTCCTATGTTTCAGATGAAGCCTCCAATGGATGTGTTGATATCCAGGCAAGAGATGTTCCTAGTATATAGATGTAGCCTCCGTGAGTGGAGATGTTCCTAGATACCTAGATGTAGCCTCTGCCTTGCAAAATGATGTGTACCACCTGTTTGTTGACAGGTTGGGGTGAAACCATAGAAATTGTCTGTTATGATGAATGAATGAGAAATGTTCTGATAATGATTGAGAATGTGAATGATGATAATGTACTATTTCTATGTATGTGCCTGAAAGTGAACCAGGGGAAGGAAATGCCTTCAAGGGCCCTGAGTTTACTGGGATTTTATATCTCACCCCTTGTGTGGGGCTTATGTTTTGCAGGTGAATCCTCAGCGGGAGCAGATAGATCCCAAGGCAAGAGGCCTGTGCAGGGATAGATGCTGCTTATAAACCTTAGGCTTAGACGACATGAGCATGTGGCTCTGATGTTTTGTATTGCCTTTGGTTTTGATTTTGTGTACCCTGAGGGGAAATCATGTACAGTTTTGTACTCGAACTGAGGACATTTATGTAATCACCATATTATAATGTAAAGCGTGTATGCTTATGGCATTTGATGATGCCCTTTTGTTATATGCTTCCAAACTGCTTAGTCTCTGATGTGTTATATCTGTAACGGACGATTATGCGTGGTAATTACCCCGGTGCATGTAAGGGGTGTTACAGCAATACTTTTTTCATTCTCTACAACTCACAAATGATGATTATGTTTGCACAATGTTAATGTGCAATGAGCAAATGTCGACTATTGGCTCTATAAAAATATTATGTACCATCAACAGAACACCCGATGGTATACTAAACCTACTTCGATCCACCATCATCCCCTCACATTATGCAATATTATATTACAATGACAAGTGGAACATACCACGACAAGTCGATTATGTGGGTTATTGCTTCACAGGAACAAATCCAATAAGATTTGAAATTCCTTCAGCATGCAACATTGAAACACTCAAGGATGTCGTCAAGTAAGTTGTGCCTGTAGGGGTTCCCCCTAATGAAATTCACAACCCACAAAAAGTAAGAAAATTGTTTTTTTGACAACCAGCCCATGCAAAATATTTTGACTACACAATCGAATATCACATAATACAGTTGATAAATGATGAAGACGTGTTAAAGATATTAGCAAAATCCAACTATTGAAACATTATTGTCCAATACAAATTTTAGCTATTTTTAACAAACCAGTTACCCAACAAGGCCTAATAACCGATCAACATGTGCCAATAATCGATGCATGATGCTCACTAGAATGTTAGCAGATGTTTCGCATGATGCTCACTAGAATGATTCAAATGGAAGAAAAAGACATGTCCGCTGCACAACATCTTTCAAACTATGCTTAGTTTGGTTATTTTTGTATTTGAAATGTTATTATTAGAACGTTCCATTATTTTCATTTTATTAAGTAATGTTTTTTCATGTTTGTCTCTCTGTCTCTCATATCAAATACCATTGTTTTGTGTGTTTTTAATTATTATTATGTGCAAGTACATGTATTTAAATACTAATTATAATTAACTTGTCCTTATTTATATTCTTTAATTTTATTATTTTCAAATTAAATTCTTTATTTATTTATTATTATCTTTAAACAAAAGTTAACTTTTTATATTTACTCAATCAAATAATTTAAAAAATTAAACTTAACTAATTAAATATTTTTAACAACATTTTTAAATTTTTTTATTTAACCTTTACGGATTACACAATTCAAATGAGTCATATGGATTACACAATCCGTAATATTCATGCAAGCACCATTTTTTTACGGATTCGGTAATCCGTGAAATCCTTACGGATTACTGAATCCGTAAGTCGAAATTTAAACATACCTCAGCGACGACAAACACGCGACTAACCGCTCCACTCCGACGAACCACCTTCGGCTTAAATGATCAACCAAAAACCACCTCCAACAATGCACAACTCAAACAAATAGAATTTTGAAAAGCTAAAATGAGCGTTGTGAGGTATTTACGTGCTTAAATGGACCTCGAAAACCACCTCCTTCAGCAGTGATCATAATTTATGTGCTTTTCTCCAAGGGTATTTACGGAATTTTGAAAAACTCAAATGGTGTAGGAGAAAAAGGAATGGTGCATGAAGCACCCCCCTTGCTATTGCCACATGAGATTGTGGGACATCCACCATTAAAAGTGTGTCTTCTATAGTCAATAAAGCATACCTAAGCCAGCATGATGTTTGGTGCTTAACTTTCCATGTACCTGAGGCAACAACAAATGGCAATAACTTTTTGTGTACTTAAGGTCCAACAACAAACAAGATTAATCAATTATCGTAGAATCTTAATCAATTAAGGGCACAAGCTAATTGACTAACACAAATAAAAATATCTACATTTGCATATAGGCAAAGCAACAAAACAAAGATACGAGCAAGGTTAATTTATGAAATCAAATTAAAACCTTAACCCTTAACCATTTATTTGCTACTTTTTCTCTCTCTTGCATGGTAATTAAATCAAAACCCCAAGCCCATGACCTTTTCATTTATTTCTTCATTAACTTTTACTACCAATCAAGCTCAATTATTATCCTCTCACCTATTTTCACTTTTTCCTCTCCATTTCTTCTATACCAAACAAAGTAAAGACAAAACATAATAGAAATGTATTTTGTGTAAGTTGATTTGGAAATTCTTAAGATTTTGTGAGACTTTCGAGAAGCTTTCTCAATGAGGAAGTATGAGGGTTTCAATGGTTTAATTTAGGTCTCGAGATTTTAAAGTCAAAATAAAATAAATGAGTTCATTACCTACACTCATATGGTAGAGAAATGGAGTAAATGATACTGTCACAATATATTTCTGAAGCACAAAAAAAGTAATGCACAACGACAAGTTGACCAAGAGTTTCTTCATTTATACATAATGACCAGGTAAAGATATAAGATTGTCTTAGTGGTTGTGGAAGGGTGAAGGGAGGGGGGAGAGGTTGTGGGTTTAAATCTCTCAAACTGACTTTTCTAACAAAACTAATAAACTAACATTTGTCAATAAAAAAACATAATGACCAAGTACTATATTTGTAATAAAAAAATATGTATTTATATACTATAGTGTGTTATGTCATATCGATTCATGGAGTCCGATCATTGACTTATTGGTTCAACTCATGCCCCATTGATTTAGTTTTTGACCAAATAAATGATCGATCAAATTTTGATAACACCAGTCATACATGTCACACCTTATCATTTGCACTCCACATTATACTAATGATTTTTTAACTAAACCCTCTCCACAAAAGGTTGATTTGGGTTAATCTCCACACACACCTAAACAAACTTACCTTTTGTGGTATTAATATTTCAAATATCCATTTTGATTACAGATGACAAAGCAAATTGAACTCGTTGGGACAACCTCAATCCACCTAACCTACCCAAAATGGTAAGGTATGTTAGGTGACTAAAGCCCGCCAACCTACCTAACACGTCTTGCTTAGCCCGCCAAATGGCAAGCTAAAAGCGAGGCAAAATTACTCGGTAGGTATATCCCACCCATCAATTTTTTTGTATAATTAATAAATGCATATTGTGCATGTGCGTACAAAACAAAATAAAAAATATCGTGTTAAAAATAAATAAATTGACATTCTTAAAATAATTTTTCTTTTGTTTTTGTATTTTATAGCGAGTTAACCTATCAGTCCACAATTTTATCTATAGGCCGGTCATCTCACCTATCACCTTTAAACAATGTGGGTGGTGTTTCTCGCCCATCCTACTCAAGGCAAGTTAAGATTGAGGGCGAGGCAAGTTGGGATGAGTTGACCTTTGGCACCCGTAACTTTGATTGAACTATTAATCATTGTTGTCAGTGACAAAATGACACTTTCATCGCTATACTTCATTCCAAACTTGGAAATTGTATCCACACCAATGTGTTATCAATACTTCCATTCTCCTTGGTCTAAAAAAAAGTGGAAGAAAACTAATTTTATTTACCTTTTTTCCTCCATAAATGTTTGTTTGGAATAATAGAGGAAAATAATATTGGTAAGATGGAAATAAGGATTGATGTCTGGTAGGTGAGAAAAAGAAAAGGAAAAAGTTTTAAAATTAGTGGGACTCATTGTACTACTTCTTACATATTTTTCATAATTTCTCTATCTCTCGTCTTTTTTTTTCCAACCAAACATATATACTTAGTTTATTTCTCATATATTTTCACTCTCTCATTTTATTTTCATTAATGCATTTTGATGATGAGTTTGAATTATTGTTTGGAGTTTCCCAAAAATGATTCAGTTAAGATATATATATATATATATATTGTTTTTATTGTTTATTAGTTAAATTATACAACACATTTAAAAAATTAATATTAAATACTTTTAATTTAATTAGAAAAAGTTAATAATTTTGTAATGAGGTGCAATATTTATGATGATAAATTATTTATATAATTAAATTATTATCTTAATTTAAACTAATTTTATATATTTTAATAAATAAAAATACAATTAACAAATGCATTAATGATATATTTAATTTTTTGTCTATAGACTAAACAACAAACTAGATGATTTAGTGACTGTCCTTTTCTTTTGATGAATCGAGGGGTTAAAACAAAAAAAAAATGATTTGGTCAGTAATATTGAAAAAGAAAGATATTAATGAATTAATCTCTCCTTCGAGACTTTTACCATTTTTCTAAAGACTTGATTGAACCTTTGCCTTTCACTTTCAAATTTTTGTGCATTTTATTCATAGAAATTCAAAATGTTGGTATATGGGAGATGGTAGACAAGTCAACATATTGACTAATAGGTAAGGGTAAAAATATGTGAGACCTAACAAGTCTAAGTCTGATCTATTTATATGTTGCATATTATTTTATAGTTTTAATTTGATTTGATTTATAAAAGGTCTATAATAAATCAATAAGTTCATGGACTTAATAGGCCAACAAATCTAAATAGACAAACATGTCTATCAAACTTATTATTAATATTAATAATTATATATATGTAATTATATAAACATATAAGTCTGTCAAGCTTAACAGACATTTTATAAAATTTAAAGTCTGATCTTTTTTATTAATTTTTTTTAAAGAATAAACCTAATTTTTTAATAAACAAATTACGTCATATCAGAACTTTGGCGGGCCCCTTACAAGCCATTTGTTCTATTTTCACCCCATTGATAGGTAGTGTTGGGACACCGTAACTCTTGATGAACTCTAGCGAGCATGATACATATGAATGAACAATTTGATCTAGTTAATGAAACTAGCTTGATGTTTGAATCTCGGACAGTTGTCCTCTATACTTCTAGCTGATGAAGTTCTTAAGTATGCACTCTTTATTTTGCTTCTTAATCCTCATAATGGCTAGGATAAACACTTGCAATTTACGTTATAATTAAACACTTAAAAACTTACAAGTGACAGATTGGGTAAGTTCTCTATTTAGTGCATGCAAAATATTGGATGTTTTTCATTGCATGGATCGATACTTTCCTGAATGAGAGATACTTTTAGAAGATTTTTTTTTAACCAAAGTATGAAATGGGGATACACTAAATAAAAAAGAGAAGTGTAATAGTAATGGCCTTAATCTTACTTTTTTGACTCAGTCTCGTAGAAATGGAAAAAAAAAACTTAAATAACAAAAGACTTCAAATATATTTGTGACGAGAAAAAAATCTTCCTGCACAACAAAATTATTTCTCAATATACTTTAAACATTTATATTTTAAAATTTGTTCTTAGTTATTAACAAATATAATAACAATATCTTAATTATGTTAAAATTTGGAAGTAGGTCTAACTAGAGGGCGTTGGATACCTTATTTAATTAGCAATTTGGACGAAGCACTGGGCTGAAAAAATTCACTCCTTATGTACATGAACATGCCCAAGATTTTACTTTCTTTCTGCAAATTTACATGGGCTCCACTAGTGCCTGAAATGGAACCATAAACGATATACTATATGACCTCTTTAGTTGATAGGAGACAAGTCCTAATCAAGGTTCTAAAGGGTGCTCTCAAAATTTCGATATCATATAGATTGAACTAACTAAAATTATCAAGACTGTCCAACCACCCTTGTCAACTTCAATTAACGAAATACCAGTGAAGTGGACGCGAAGAAAAGAAAGGTTTTGTGATTCTACTAAGTTTCTTTTCAAGTTAGCCAATTATTACACCACCAATATCCATTAACTAATGGCCTTAAGACTAGTCCCCTTATCTGTTGTATTAAATGGAGCTTCCCCTTCTGATATTCACTCATACATCTCTTACCTTTGTTATTAGCAACTTTCTCATTCTATCATAGTTTAATTTCTACACCAGCTGAGGTCAAGTTGGCAAATAGTTAGCTCAAGCTAGAACAAATATTGATGGACAAGAAAGGTGGTGGAATGGTGATCATGGAACGCGCAGAGATTGACACTCGTGCCCCATTCAAGTCTGTTAAAGAAGCAGTTATGTTGTTCGGAGAAAAAGTACTAGTTGGGGAAATTTATGCCAACAAGCTCAAAGAGGTTCCTCCCATTTCTCTTTCTACTCCTATATAAGTTTTATTTTTATGCATTACCAATCAATCAAAAATCATGATAGCTATAAGTCAACAAATTTATTATATATGCCAAATTGTAATTAGATGTCGTGTAAAAACCAATTACAATATCGTTACATGAATTATCTTCTCTTCCTGTATTAATGTTATTGCCTTGGTTAAAATATTGTTATAATTATGAGTCTGACTTTAAAAACATAATGCATATATTAACTAGCTCTAAATTGAAGCAAATGTATAAAGTTAGTTAATTAACTTTCTTCTGATTATGTGTCTCGAATGATTAAGATGCGAGTTGAAGCAAGTGGAAGTGGGAGTGCACAAGCCAGAGGTGGAGCTAGAGAAGAAGCTAGCATGTTGGTTCAGCGAATCAAGTCCCTTAAGAAGGAACTTGAACAAACAAAGAAAGAACTAGAAGACACAAAAGCAAGAGAGCTCAGGTTGCTGCAGCGACAGGAAGATCCGGAGATTGAAGACCTCAAGTTCATTGCAAATGCAACAACCAATGTGGAAATTAAAACACAAAGCAGTGATGAGGAGAAAGCAGAAGAATTCCAAAAAAGAAGATACGTGAAATTCGCTAGTCCTCATGCACTAGCTCAAGTTATTCCTAACAAGGGTGAATTGCTTGGGAGACCTCCTTCAGTTAAGAAGCCAAAGAGGAAGCCACTGATGCCTTTGATAGGATGGCTTTTCTCTAAAAAGAAAGGAAGCCACGAAGTTGACTCTCCAAGGGCCTAAGAAGTTTCTCTCACCTTCTTAGTTGGCTAACTTGCTTCTATTTTCTTGAAAATTTCCTTAAATATGTGTCTTGGAGAACCCTCAATTTTCAGAATAATAATTACCTGCTGTTATTTTTCTCTGTTTATGAGGAGAAAGTTGGTGCTGTCAATTTTGTAACTCATTATGCTTACTAGCTGGCCTGTGTTGGCGTTTGCATTGCTTTGGTAGCATAAGAGCTTTTGGAACCGTATGGAATCGAATCAGAGAAAATAAAGTGCTTTTGTGTATAGTGTATACTGTATCGAGTATACTAGTGACATATAGCACAATATCACTTGGCTATTTTGTATTTGGTCAACAACTCATCATAGCTTATGGCAGACCAAACATACTTTTATTCATGGTTATTAAACTCTCAATTTAAATTGTAGAATCATTTGATTTTATAAGTCTATTACTCCTCTGCGATTTAAATCGGACGTAGACATGTTTTCGGAGTAAAATCGCATGATTCTACGTAGAATTGCTCGATTCTGAGTAAAATCGTATTTGTGCTACATTTTCGTGAGTCTGCTGGGTTTAGGAATAATGTTGTTTTGAATAGAAATTTTTTCGTATTTGGACCAAATCCATAACGGATTTTCTTCCTGCACCCTTTTTTGCTTAATATACACCTTCTGACTCATTTTTTTATATTAAAAACTGGACTTTTGTTTTAAGTTAAGTAGTTTCTATTTATACTCTTTTTTTATTAATACACTTTACTTGTGTTATCAACTTTAATATTTCAATTATTATTTTAAATTTTTTAGTATCCCTTATTTATAATTGTACTCATTTAATTTGACAAAATTAGTTATGTCATTGTTTCATAGTTATATATAGATCATTTACTTCTCTTTTTTTTTTGTCTGAAGTAGACTCTTACGATTTTACAATTTGATTCTACGAGACCTCCACAAGTCTACGTAGAATCGCGATTCTAACAACCTTGCTTTTAACTCTTAACAAATTTTAAGATGAAGTTTTCTTCTTTTTTTTTTTTTTAAATGAAATTAATGGCTAATTAATTTTTAAGAGTATTGATGATAAGCACATACTAATGATCACTGTAAGCGTTTACTCAGATGAAAGTTTTATAAAATAATAAATAAGTCTTTTGATGATGAACTTAAATTAAGAACTTTGATTGCCTTATGCTTGAGCCAATCCTGATGACCTTATATTAAAAAGTAATTATGTGTTGTGAACCGACTGATAATTACATAAATTTTGTGATTGAAGTGTCATCGATGGCCGTGATTTGGCTTTGACCTCGATAAACCTTAAGAATACTAGGTTTACAACTTAACCCAAGACTTAACCTATTTGGTAAAAATGTCAAATTCATTTTAGTTTAGGTTGTGGCCTTTTAGAAAGGTCTATTAATAGATCTATTTATAAATAACGTTATTTTTATTTTTTATAAAAATATTAATAGATAGTATATTTCTGGTCTCTAAACTTTTTTCAAAATTTCACTTTTAATCCCTAAATAATTTTTTGTTAACAGTTTTAATCATTACTATCGATTGACCTGCGTGACTTACTATGTCATTAAGGAATTTGACAAAATAACCATGTGTAGTTATGTTTCTGATAAACTATATTTTGAACTCCTCATTTGTTCTTGGTCCCTCAAATTAAAAAATGATCTTTCTAGTCCATGTCATTTGAGGGAAAAAAAACTTGTTTTAATCCCTCTTTCCAACTTCAAACACTTGAAAAAAAGACCTTTTTTAAAAGAAGTGATTCTTTGCTAAAAAAAACTTAGCTTAAACAGATGGGCTCAAAATGATTAATTTAACCAATTTAAATACATTGAGGACAAAAATAAAATAATGAATGTAATAATAAATTATAAGCTAAACACTATTCAATTTATGTTTTAAAAAAATACCATAAACTTGTGAAATAAACACAAACATTTATACTTAAGTTGAAGAAATTTCAAATATATTTATTAATCGAAAAAATTATAAGTTGATTGAATGACTCCTATTGATTGATGATAATTAACTAATCATAATATTACTGTGATGTGAGGTTCGTGATTCGGTCTCCAATATTTACAGCAAAGAGACACCCCATTCTCATTTTTTTTCTTCCCCGTGAAAGAGCAAGCCAAGTTTACATTCCAAGCACAAGTATTTTTCTGCGTTCAATTTGAACAACAAATGGCACCAGAAAATAAAACTTAAGGCATTAATTATGTTTATGGATAAACCTTCTTTTTAGTGCCTCCAGTGGTCAGCATAAAACGCAAAGCAACCAGTCTGTCACGTACATTGGCATTTACATGTTTGATGCGTTCAAGGCCATTACCTTACATTGTTCATTCAATGCAAGAAGTTGAGCCTCTTTCTTATCAAGCAGTGCATTCAACCTGACATTCTCTTCCATAAGTTTCTGAACTTCAGCCTCTTTCTGCATTTTCTCACCCTCTAATTGAGTAGTCTTTGCAACTAGCCTGCTCCAAAGGAACATCAGTCAATAAGACAAGTACATATCAGAAGTAGAAATGAACATTGTACATGAGAATTGAAAAGAATGTTCACACCATGCCACCACCCCACCACAAGACCCAAGTTATCTTGTCATAATAACAGGCTTATGGACCAGAAACTTGTGCTTCAATTAACACTTTTTGTGAAAACATGCGAACAAATGTTTAAACCATGTGAGCTAGGCACATTGGGACACTCCAATTGACATTTCATTATAATGGGTAGGCCATGCCAATCTATATTTTGAAAACCCATTTGAGCCTTTGTGGCTAGAACATGCTGGATTTGCCATGACAAGGAGAGATGCGCCCAAATGAATTTATCAATACTAGCATTTAGTGTGAATGGATTTTATTGAAGCATTGCCTAGATAATGGACCAATGCTATACAAATACTGTAATTTAAACCCTAATTTAAATACTATAATTTTATAAATCAGTAGCTAATGTCAGTTGAACAACGATTATTCAACATTTTAAGTTTGCCATTACTGAGAGTAGCTGGAAAAATGCACACAAAAGCAAACCAAGTTGCCAACTTCCAACAAGGTGATATTTAGATAATAAAACCAACAAATTCTTGGGTTAATTAAATGCTACTGTTGTTAGAAAGAAACTTCGGTATAGATGTGACTGAGTCAAGCAGAAGAGAAAAAGGAAGACATCCTCCCGAATGAAACAATATTACAATAGCCAAGTTATGATGTGTCAGAAAATGAGTTTTTGTTCCAATAAAAGCATAGTTAACCAAATCACAATGAAAATAATTATGAAAAGAATATAGTTACCACTTAATTTAAAATAATTTATCACATATCTCAACAAACCAAGTTTAATAGTATTAACTTCTTTTGTCACTAAAGGTTCCCAAGATTATTTCATTGTTATATGAACTTTCTGCTTCTAAAATAAGAGTCCAAGAAAGACCCTGGTCATGTGCATACAGAAAATTCTATCCACACCCACAAAAAGAATAACATTATTTTACAAAAGTAGAACACTTGATCCAATAAAAGTCAATGTGATGGCATGTCACCAAGTAAAAATAAAATAAATCATATATATAGCATAAAAATGCAGCAGGAAGTGTACTGAAGCATTTAACTCAAGCAACCTGACGTAGGTCAAACATCAAATAATTATCAAGACATGCAATATAATAGCATATTGCTTATAGCATGTAATATACTCACTTTTCAAATAGCCTCTCAATAGTTTGAAATTGCTTCTCTGAAGAAAGCAAGGTTTCTCTTACTGTTATTAGACCACTAACGTATGATTTCAGAGACTCAAATTCCTGCTTCACTCTAGAAAGTTCTTCTTCATTTTCAGCAGCTCGTTCTCTCTGTCTGGTTGTTTCTTCCACCAAGTCCTCAACTCTCTGCCGCATCTCAGTTAGGATACTATTTGTATTCAAAGCAAAATGCTCCATCTCCTGTAATTTCGTAGACATGTTCTCTAACTGGGTAGACTTCCGCTTAATTTCTTCCTTACTTATACTTACTTTTTCCTTCTCTGTTGCAGTTTCTGACTCAGCCAATACAACCCTTTTGACAAGGGCCTCCATTACATCTGTGACCATCTGTACAGACTTGAGCATTTCACCTATATAAGCTGCATCTTGTTCATCTAAGGAACCGTACTGATGCCTAATTCCTATCCAAGATTCTTCATCTGCGTCATCAAATGAAGAAAGATCAACATTGCTGGACCAACCTGATAATGGTATCCCATTTTTGTCAACAAAGCCTACCCCTTCTAATTGTTTGATGCCACAAGATGTATGGGCTAGATGAGGAACAGCCATGAGCCTAGCTTTTGATTTTAAGTAAGTCAACAATGTAGAAGCAGTCTTGACTCTTCGCCAAAGAACCTCCAACTCCTTTTTTGCATTTCCAGCTGAAACCTGATTGCAAGACTTTAACTCAGTAAGTTCTTTTTGCAATACATCCACTTGGGATTGGCTTCTTGCAATCTCCTGCTTCCATGTCTTATGCGATTGACTCAACTGGGACTTCACATCTGACATGTCAGCATTTTCATCTGTTGCCATGCCCTATCTAACGTTTCATAGAAATGTTAAGAACACAATATATACAACATACATGTATTGTGATAGAAATAAGCTAATAAGGCTAATATTTCATCATATGAAAACCCTTGGCAAAGCTCTATCATAGAGTAATCAGGAAGATATCAGGTTAGCTTAATGTGGGCGTCAAAGTAATTACATAACTAAAAGGATACAGAACAGTAAGTTCAATGCCATATATTAGAACAAAATATAATCAAAGTAAACAATAAAAGTAAATTCACTTGTACTTTAAGCATATATATGTCAGCCAATGTCCTCATTTCGAAAACATGTAGCATAAATACGCGTAAAAAGTAATGTCTTCTGTAAAGCAACAGTAAGTACATAATCTATATTCTTTGCTTTTTTGAAGCCTAAGAAAGCTTATAGCATCCATCTATATCAACTCAAGAGAAGTACTAACATATTGTAACATAAATACAAGGCAAACATCTTGTTCCTGGTTCGCACTTAAAAATGTCTTCAACTTACAGCACACATAAAGAACTGACTCAACCCTAGATATAGCCGGTACACTTACCTTTGAAACTAGATCCCACTGACAGAGGAAAAGTTCAAGCGGGAAAAAACTTTGAAGCAAAAAATTTAATAAACAGATAAATAAATGAAAAATCAGTTTCTGACACTACAAAGCAGCCAAGAAAAACACAATTAACCTTAATGCTTCAAGATATTAACTCTTGTAAGCTATATGTCCACGAAAAACATATGCAGTACCACTTCTCTCCCCCTTTTTTACTTAAAATTAACTAAAGCTCGGATTTTAAACTATTGCCAGTTCAGCATAGTTTGGGAGCAATACAAGCACCACCCACGATCAAAGCATCACATCGAATTGTTAACTAAACAAAATGAGCTAAGAAAATAAAAACTCTGAACTATCTCACGGGCAGGAAGAGAATCAATCGGTATTTCCCCATAAAAAAGTTATTGTTTCCTCCTTCCTCTACTTTAATTGAAACTGATCTTGGAGTAGAAAGGAGAAAAATCAAAATTTTACCCCAACCCATAATCAAAGGGACAAGCTTGAAGCCGAATATCCACCAAAACTAGCTAAAAGATGAAATTGCATATCTTGAAGGATAACAAAAGAGAGGACAATAGTGGAATCTGCCAAAAGGGAATTGAAATAGAACAATATAATTAAACAAATAAGAAGGAAAGAGGAGTACCTGCTTTGACAAGAAAAAGTAAGGATCGGTTGAGTAGAATGAAGATAACGGGTCCGAGTTGGATCGTCTTCTCACTCTAATTCGTTCTTTTGCTTACATGAAAAAGAAAAAGAAAGACAGAACCAAAATTTGCATCTTTAACTTGGACAAAGTTTTTTTCTTACATAAAATAAAGGCAAAATTGTGTTAATGTCTATACTAAGTTGTTCCATCATAAATTTTTATAAATGATAATTTTTAATTTTTTAATAGTTACTGTCCCATTCAAGATCTAAAAAGTACACTGACTACTTAGGTGAATCTTTCGTATACTTGTTAATCATTCAGGTCAATCTTTCTATAGGAATACGAATGTGCCAACATTTTATCTTTATAATATTATCTACAAACTATATATTATCTATATATAATAATGATAAAAATTCAATATTATATAATGTATATATGATAAAAATAGTTTAAAATATAATAAAAATAAAATTTTAGATATAATTTAAAGAATATTAATCATAGAATGAAAATAATACTAATAAATATGAGCATAAGATAAATATTATCATTTTTTTTAATTTCTCGTCAATCATTTTAATTCTTAAGTAATATTTTATTAAAAAATATATACTTATTTTAAAAGTATATCTTCAAAACTATAAATCATAATTTCGAAGATACATTTCTAGAATAAATATATGTAATTTTGGAAATACATTTCCGATAAGTAAAAAGTGTATACTTCTTTAAGAAAAATATATAATGGTAGAATAGGGGATAGGGGGTGTACTTAGAAAAATGGAAGTATAAATAACAAGAGTCTTTATTTATTTATTCTTCTCCGTTTTGAGAATGATGGTGGCAAAAAGGGATATTGTTATTAGCACTACCACTTTTGCTAATGGCACTATTCATGTGGGTGTATTTTATTCATATCCCAAAACTGTCCCCTTAACAATTGCATAATAGAATTGTATTTTCGTTGTGCAATTTTTCATCACCCTATAATAATACAATAGAATCATAATTGTGTTACATTATTTGATTTCACTCTCAAATAACATAATAGAATCATGATTCTATTATATAATTTTACTTTTGCCTCTACTGTACAACAAAATCATGATTCTATTGTGTTAACACAATGAAAATGCAATTCCATTGTATTTTGGATTGAAAATCACAACAAAATCATTTTTCATTGTGGTTTTTCCCCAAAACAAAAAAAATAATGGAAGTTTGATTGTGTTGTGATTCTCTACTAGAGTACAACAAAATCATACTTTTGTTATGTATAAGAAAATGAAAAAAAAATGCAAGGGGAAGGAAAAAGGGTGGTGAGAAAAATGGGGGAAGGGAGAAGAGGAAGGAATGAGAAAAATGTGTAGAGAGACACTTTTGTCTATTCTATTCCCACTACTTTTCAGAAAGTGGTAATAGAAATAGTAGAAGTGGCGTGGGATTATCAACTCCTTACAAAAAGAGTGACTTTAAACTTCGAAGATATGATCCATGTCTCCGAAAAATGGACCGTAAATGCAAAGCTTCATAGAGACAAATTGATTTGGGCTTGAATGTATATTGTTCAAAAACAGCGTGATTAATGAAAAATTATATTTTGACTCTAAAACTATTAGACACTTAATGTGAGAGAGAAAAAATATAAATATAATAAATGATATAATGTGATAAAAAGAGAGAAATGAGATTATTGTCTTGTGTGGGGTGTTTGAAATATTGGAATGTCAAAATATCATCACTTGTGATTAATGTATTGCTCAATGCTCTCATATATTGGAATATTTCCCATAATCCTTTAACAAGGTGAACCCCGAGAAAAAAAATTCATATACTCCTTTGATATTAACTAGTTAGTTACCCGCTAGGTCGCATGAATTGTGTTGGTTTTTACACATTTCAGATATAAAGAAATCGTATTTCAAAAGATGACTTATCCAATTTGATATTTTTTTTTTTAAATTTATCTATTTTGATAACTTATTAAAATACTTTTTTGATTAAACAAACATTGTGTGTTGCTTTCTCCTTTTTTGATATTTTGTTCGTGTGTGTGTTTTAGGTAACTTCGTCAAATGTCACTTTCAATATTTCATTGAAATATTTATTTTTTTTAACAATGACCAACTTATGATTTGTTGATTGATACCAAAATCCTGTTACAAATAACTTTTCTGAATAAGATTATTGTAAATGGGATAATTAAAGACAATGCAATGATGGATTGCAACCAACTGACCAAGTATGTCTCGGGTGCAACAATGGAAATTTCGCCTCGATGAATGTCTGAAAATCTGATACACGACTAGACTTTTCAATGTTTTCATCAATCGGAAAAGGAATCTGCAGAGGATGTTATGAAAAAAATAAATAAGATCAAATACTAATAAATAAATAAAACTCAGGTACTGGTAGAAAGCCCACGCGCGTGGGGTTCATGTTGTCAAATTGGTTTTGTTTTGGACAAGGAATGAAGTGATGAAGGTTGTTTTCAGATAAACTTTTGATGTAGGTTATGCTGTGTAACTGTGTTTAGTTGTGAAAATAAAAAATGAAGTGCATAAAAATAGAAGACAAATAATTAAAGCAAAAAAATAGAATGAAAATAAAGTAAAATATTATGTTATTTATTTTAAGAAAAATATGTGAGAAATAAAGTGAAAATAATATTGTAAAATTATACTTATTTGATTTGAATAAAATAGAAGGAGCAAATCTTAAAAAGTTATAATATTATTATATTCTTAATATAATTAATTAAAATGCTTATATAATCAATCAAACATGTACACTTAATCGATTATATAGATTTGTTAATTCACTAAATTTGTTTATATAGAAAGAGTAATGTGTTTTGTGGATATGAGGCGAGTGAAAAAAGAGAGACAAAAGTTGGGTATTAAAGCCAATATACATGGTACTTAGACTAAGACTTTTCTTTCATAACCTCATGGATGGAGAGAAACAATATTAGTGGAATCCACTCATTCAATATTATTTTTGCACCAAACACCCACATATTATTTGTGTATGCTTCTTTCTCGTAAACTCTTAGCAACTAAACAGACAATTAAAATAGTTTTAATTTATTAATAATTAATTTCAAGATAGAATATATTTTTTGTCCTCTGAAATTTAATTTAGTCTCTAAAAAATCTTGTTTTATTTCAGTTCCTTGAAATTTATAACATGTTTTTATTTATTTAGATGTCTAACTCCATTAGCTTAATGCTGACATGATAAATAATGTTTTTGTTAATATGATGTATGAGGACTTTTAAGTGACATGATATGGATGTGATAAATATTTTTTTAAAAAAATTGATAGAATTTTCTCTTCTTCTATCTACTTCATCCTCTTCATCATCTAGACCATGTCTTTTCCCTTTAATATGAAGTTGATGGAGTTCTTTCTTTACTTGGATATTTTGAGTGAGATTAATTTCTAAAATGATCTCGTCTATATCATTCTTTCAAATTATTTTTCATGATCTTCAATGAATTTTTTAATATAAGTATCATCAGTCTTTCTATCCGTAATTCCTACCATTGAGTTTTAACAAGCTATTCATCACATCCTTTATATATATCCTCCCTCTAACAATTTTAAAAAAAGTATATTACTCATAACTCTCCTGATATTTAAAAAAATTATATATGACTCTTCTCCTTTTAAAAAATATACACATATTTTTTTTAGGTTTAAAGAAATTACTTATGTCTCTCATGATGTTTTAAAAAAAAATCTTTTATTTTTAAAATCTACATAAACCTCCTAAATATCATTTAACCATTTGACAATAATAAATTATGTTCATCTATAATTTTGATTAAAAAGTTAAAAATGATATAAAAAAGTTAAAAAATATGACATTTTCTATAACAACAACATATGTGTAGGTTCGAATACACCAAAACCTAACTTTAGACAAAAAATAACAAATTTAAATTTTGTGAATACAAAAAAATAGATAAATTTTTTTGCAGAGACAAATTCCAAAAATTTTCCTATTTATATGGACGAAAGTATTTAATAAAAATTGTCAAACACACATAATTTGTTATTATTAAATATTTAGCCCACATTTAAAAAAATTATGTAGGTTTTGAAAACATAAGGAAAACATGTATAATTTTCTTAAATCTCACAAAGGAGACATGTGTAGGTTTAAAAAAAAATGTAATTTCTTTAAATTTAATAAAAGACATGTATATATAATTTACTCTTTAAAAAATTGAATGACTTAGTACTCCAATTAACTTTATTCTTTAAGGATGATTGTACAATGAAGGAGATTCAATGTTTGATTCTTGAGGATTCTACGTACATATATTTTTAAATGAAGGAGATAGCGATTTCAAAAGTATTAGAAATTTGAGGGGCAGTTAATTAGCACTTATCCGTTATTAAGAGAAAATTCACCTTGCCACTATAATGTTGTAAAACAAAAAGATTGTAGATTAAATTTTCTACTAATAAAATTAATATTCTCATAACTAATATTTATCGATAAAAAATACTTCTATTTGTTTTTCATATTTCACTCATCAGTTTCCGCACAAGATTGTTTTTCTTCCCCCTCAGTTTCCCCTAATTTAATTTTTTTGAACCATTGGCTCTGGCGGATCAAGGCAACCAAAGAATTGGGTAGTTGATGGCTCTGGCGGAAAGGAGAGTGCTCTAGGCACGAGCTTGACTTGGAAGTAGGAAGCAAGGAGGGCGAAGCTGAAGGTTTGATTATAATATTCTTTTTTTGTTGTTGTACTTTTTTTTTATATTTTTAATATATTTCTTATTTTCTTTATTTCATTATATGTTTTTCTATTTTATTTTTTATTTGCATATTTTTTTTTACTGATATGTATTGTAAGTTGGACTTAACGTTTGTATTTTAGAATTGGCCCAACTGCCAATGTAATGTTGTTGGTTTAGGTTAGCCCAAATATAAACTTTAATTTGATCATTTGTAGAAAAAGGAAATGTGATAGAATAAATTGAGAATAAGACTAAAGATAAAAAATAATAGAAGGGTGAACAAGATCGGGTGTTCACATGTATAAAAAACTTACATAATTAATTAATCAAAATTCATTTTTGGAATGACTTTTTAAGATTATTATTTTAAAAGTCAAAGCAAATTTATCATTGTGTTATGTGATTAGATAAGTTACACTGGTATTAGTATTAGTTATATAATATATCAAATAGTTTAATGATGTGATAACATATCATAGGCAAATATGATGAAAATAAAGTACATGTCTTACAATTTTTAGAGAGGAAAGAAATAGGATAAAAAGAATAAGTATTAGATCATAAAATTTTATCAAATTTGTTAAGTATTTAGATTGAAGACCAACAAAGGAAGTAAACAACAAAAGAAAAAGTTAAATTAAAGTTACTTTTGCTTACTGGTGGAAAAATCATTTTCCATGTAAACTTTTCTTTATCCAATTTTACCTTGTTTGGATACATTTCTCAATAAAATAGTTATAAAAATATCTAAATTAAAATTAATCTATGCATAGATTAAAATTATCTATTAAAGAAACTAAATGTGAAGTCTTTTATTGGTTAATTTATGCATAAGTTAATTTTAATTTATAAAAAAAATAGTATATATTTTACTTTTTATATAAAGACTTGTGGAAAAGTTTATATTGGATCAGATTAGTAATATTGTATTGTGTAAGGATAAGTTGATTTGAATCCATTTTCTGAAGTGAACTAGACACCACATTTTAGACCATATAAGTGAACTAGACATTATATCACATTTTATGAGTCTTCTTCTTCCTTATATAGTACTCAGTTTTTCTATTTTTATTTGATGTGATACTTTACCTCACAATTGTATTTCAACAATCTCCTTCTAAGTGTAAGTCTCTCCCACATGATAGTCTTCCCCTCGAGCGGAAACCATTTTCATATATAGTTACAACCCTTATCAAATTAACTAGCTAAAATTGAGCTATTTTTGTGTATGAAAATTGAGTTTAAATCCTTAATTATGACATGAAGCATCCAAATTTTGAGCTAGCCAGTTTGGTGTATAAAAATTTGTGCAGAAACCAATATTTTATGTTCATCTAAACTTGTAGCTACTGTTAAAGAAAAAAGAGAGTCCGCGTACCTGTACTTAAAAGGCTAATTAATAAAGAAAAACTAAACACTTTTTTTTTAATACCAAAGATATCTTTGAGCTTATAATTGGATACTAATTTCTTTAAAAAAATATCGATCTTGCCATAACTTGCTTAAGGTTTTTTAATCTTCCAACAAACTCTTTGTATATACTCATAGACAAATTAAAACAAATTCCTAATAACATATTTAAGAAATTCATTAATCTAGTAATTATGTTATACCTTGCTTTAAACCAAATACTCTAGAGTAAGCTTTGAAATAAAATTGGAGTCCAGAAAACCTAGAATATCACTTCAAAGTAAAAGTGCATGTAAGGTATAGTTGTAGTTGCCAATATAGCATTCATTCAATCATGTTTCCCCTTAAAATGCTAGTTTTCTTTTTAAAAAAAATCAGCTGCTTGAAAATGATTGTAGATTTTTATTTTATAGGGAAATTATGATTGTAGATGATCTACATTAATTTGAGTTATTGCTGGGGTGGTCCCTCCCCTCTCCCCTCAATTCCTTCTGATGTTATTAATTAGTTATCAGCCAAAGCGTAATTGATTTAAAATAGGGAAATGCTCTTTCGTACGAAAATAATTTTGTGAATTCTGAACGAATGTAATATCCGAGTAAGGCTTGTTTTATATTTCAAGTTTCTTTAATTAGTATCTTTTTTTAAAATAAAATATTTTTTCACATAAATATAAAAATATTCGAAATACAAAATTTTCAATATGTTTTGACATTTTTTTTTACAAAATTAAAATGTGTTATATTTTTTATCCAGATCTAATTAGGTTAGAATAAATCTAATCATACAGTAATAACTTTTATATCAATAATATGTATGATTGATATAAATGTGATATTTTTTATTTGAATTATACATATAATTGATATGTAAAATAAATACTTCCAATATCCAAATCTTGTTTTAAGTAAAAAATGACACATTTAAATTTTGTGAGCATGATATATATTAAATTTTTTATAATAATGAATTTTTCATATTTATTAGAAAAACATATTATGACCTTAAAAAATAATGATTCTCATAGCATAATACGTGTTATTAGTGCAAAAGGGATTCGTAGTAAATAGCATGGCTCTTTAAAATATAGGTCCAGTTAACAACTATATCACACAAAAACTAGCATGTTAAACTCATGAAAGTGACTATTTCCTTCAAAACCTTCAGAGCCGTATTGCAAAATACTTACGTCGGGATATCTACAAAATCAGTTCTATACAGAATATTAATTAAAAACCTCACGTCCCATTTAAATCATTAAATGAAAATGATCGTACAGAATATGGACAAAATCAAAATGAGAAGCCAAAAAGCTTGTATATCATGAGTAGTTATGACTAGGATTTTACTCTATATGGTTGCAAAGTCACTATCTATAATAAGGAAAGAAGAAAAGCGAAAAGAAAACGAGACCAGTAGAAGTAGAAGCCTAAAGAGAGATATGGAATGATCTTTGTGATGTATCTTTGGAGATACTGGTTGAAAATTAGTGCAAGAAGATGATTACCCGTAAGACTAGGGAGTGTACCACTGCGGCTGTGTGAGGTCTCTTTAGCTAGGTCACACTCCCTTAATTATGAGGTAAGCAACTCTGGGTTTTCGATGAGAGAGAGTGATGAAGGACTTGGCTTAATTTGAAAATCAAGTGTATAAAGGTAAATCAAAAAGAAGAATGTGACCATTTGGCAAGTTTATATTTAAATTAATTAGGCATAACAATCGGACAGGGCGGGATGAATATTGCATTCTTTGTCTCCGTCCTCGATTTCTGTCGGGTTTTAAAACTCATTCCTATTTCCGTCCCTGTTGGAGTTGGGTTTTTTCCGCCCCGTTCCACCCTCACTATTTGATTACAATTTAAATAAAATAAAATAATTTTTTTATTGAAAAATTGGATGAAAAAGTTAATTATTTTTAAAAAAATAATAAAACCATTTTTAAAACCCAAAAAGGTAGCTAGAGAGAGTGAGGAGAGGCTCCGAGCAATGCCACATTGCCATGTAAATGCATGATAAGGAAAGGCAAATCTCATGATGGGGGTGTCAAAATCATGCAAATTATGCAATCTGAAAAAGTTGAAACGTAGAGACATGTACACGAAGGATTGAATAACGTTCAAATCAATATATTGTTTCCAATGTTTTTGTTTTGTATCAACCATCAAACGAACGAGACTGTTACAACAGAATGAATTTAGAAAGGAAAGATTGAATAGTTCCATCCGCACTAGTTTCCCTGATTGGTTCGTTTTTATGTAAAACTTCTTGCACAATGGTACTACTATATTGTTTTCATTACCGTACCATAAAGTTCTTTTGTTTTCATTTTCTTATATATATTGCTTTTTTAAACATCTACTAACAATTTTTCCAACTAACCACACCACCGATTTGAGCAAGAAGTAATTTGGAGCTGTATATTCTATATTATAATATCCGAGAGAAACATATGTATACCCCAGTCCCCAACATATATATGACATATCCCAAACTTCAATTAACCCATGTACTATTGTGTATGCATGCCATATATATATATATATAATGTTGTTTCTTTTTTTTCTTTTTTTACAAATGTTAGTTGCTACTAATAGTTTGTTTAGTTTTTTTATCATTGGCCGGAAGTGATTGAAATTCACAATTTTTTTTTTCTCTTTTCAACCACCAAATAACCTTACACAAAATTACTAGCTCCTGTCATATATATGCTGTGGTGGCCACTAATTGGATTCATTTTACCCCAATGATATTAAGGTTAAGTTATCCCAGTGAAATTAATGAAGAGAAGGATCAAAATAAAGTTGGCAGATTAATTTCATGGGTTGGATCAATAAACAAAATAAAATGTTGGACATGAATTGAGTTATGGATAGTTTATTAAGTGCAGAGTGGTAGGAGTTCAAGAATGCAACAGTTGGGCGAGCACATCTTTTCAGTGCTCTAGCTATCTCACTCACTTTCAAGGGTTGCTTACAGGCAAATAGCATAAAGCGCTGAAAGCTGAACCGCAGGTAAAGCGGTAGTGGCAAAAAATGATGGAGCTTTCGAGTTCTGATCTCACCCCAAGATAAACACAGAAAATAACTCCAGAAACCGTGACATCCCTTGCATTTAATTTTTGAGGCGCGTGCTCCGCTGCATTATTATTAAGGACCTGTACCCATCACAAATTCATCCACTTTCCTTTACATATATATAACCTACACTACACTGTATTTGATTCTTATGATAACAAAAAAATAACCTATCAATTATATATATATATATATATAGACACACACATACATATTTACTTTGTCTCATAATATTTGTAGTAATTTTAAAAATGAAAAAAATGATTTTAGAAAATTCACATGAGTATATTGCCTAACTAAACTGCCTTTATCTATTACAGTGATAATTAGATAAGTAGTAAAAACTAATTAGTATATGGTAGCTTGAAAAAGATTATTAGAAAGAAATTAACTAACACTTTTTTTATAATTTAAAATGATAAATAAATGAGATAAAAAATATTCTGAAATTTGACGTATAAAACGAGACGAAGAAAAAGTAACATAGACATGATATGGAGTAATTAATTTTAAATTATTCGATTGGTTTATTGAAAACAACGTGCAAAAACTGCCCAAACTGGTTGTTTGCAAGTGTTATCAATACATACAAGTTTTTTTTTTTTTTTTTTCTTTTCTTAATATGTGTGAACAATTTGTTTTATTTGAGATGAGCTATTGTGGGCGTACGCATAGAGTCAAAAACAGAAACAAGACAAGAGAAATCAAAGGGTTAACTTGTCTGATAACTATAATTTTTAACTAAACCGCTTCAATAGGCTCACCATATAGAGTTTTTAAGATTTTCTTTGTTCTAAACTATCTTATTGGTCTGTCTATTTGCTTTTCTTCAGATAAAGTGCAGTCACTTTATACCAATAAGTAGAAAAGTGTAGCATATATGATACATACCAGAGAGAATCGTAACATTACTGTGTGATATTTGATGATTACGTTACTGTGCGATATATATATTATCATCTTATTTGTAATTTAAAGTAATACATGCATGCATTTTTTTTTAAAAAAAAATATATGCTAATTTTATGATTAAAATATTTTTGTTTATTGAAGCAGTAATTATGCAGCAACAAATATGAGTTAATATCTACAGGTTGAAATATCAATATTCTAAAGTGACAAATAAATTAAAATAGAAAATATTTCAAAATGACACATAAAATGAGGGAGAAGAAAGTATATATTGACATAGGAAGCTAGAGAGAAGAAGAAATGAACGTCGTTTCTGGTTGAGTTGAGGATATATAAATAAGTTGAAAGGTACGTATAACCAAAACAGAGTTTGAGTAGAAACATTGACATTATTTTTCTGTTTTTGGTCATTGGTCCAGTGTTGATAATGTAGGTCTGTGAAGAAACAAGTATAGTAGAGCTTTTAAGATCCCCTCTTCTCTCAAGGCTTTATATTGAAAATCTTTGTCACATAGGGGTGTAGTCTCCATTGCACAGGCATCATCACTAGTCCTCCCGCTGTCTCACAAAGTACAATTTGAAAAGCTCTTCGTCCTGAAATGACTATAGAATATGATAACCAATGCACAACACAAAAAATAAATAGCCCTGATGGAAAGGGAAATTCGATCTAAATCTACAACTCATCTTTCAATAAGTGTATGTACGGAAAGAAGAGAGATATAAACAAAATAGATATAATAAATTACTAATTTGATGAAAAATAAAATTTAAAAAATATATAAAAGAGAATCGAAGTAAAGGTGAGATGAAAAAAAAGTTTGATGTATCACCAATTGACCATAGTAACTCTATATGCTTCATGCATTGGTTGGGACCCATGAGATGCACAATAAGTTCACAAATACATTTTTACCCTCCAATTCATCAGGTAAGTACAGAATATATATCTTGGTAGCTTGCTGATTCGACTTAATAATTATAGAGTAAGGATTTAAAAAAAAAAAAATGTATGTGTGTGTATAGGGGCCATGTCTGAATATCTCCATCAAAAGAAGAACCTATTGAACTCCCAAATCACAACTCGCATCATTCCATTGCCATTCATTCATTCATTCAGAAAATCTACCTTTTTTTTTTTCTTTCCTTCCATCCAATATATCATTTCATGCCTCATTTTTCTACCTTTTCCCACTGTCTCTGTGTGCAAATACTTTATTTCACACATACCTGGTCATGCCTTTTCGTCCAAGTAATTCCTGATAGTACCCTCCCTTTCTAAGCTCTCTTTTGTCCCTTCCCTTTTTATGAACACCACTCTGTCACCCTCAGTCCTTCTCTCTCAGATATTTTTTTATGATTTTCTCTCTTTATCACTCCATGTACTATATGTGCCTGTGCCTCATCTATCATCTATCATCACCTATTATAAGTTTATAACCCCCCTCACACCCTTCCCTCCCCTTCATAATTCATGCAGTAGCTCTTCTCACCTATATACCCTCTAATATTCTAAATCTCTCTCTCTTGATCCAGCAAACAAACACTGCTATTTTGTTTGTTTTGAGTAGTGATCCATGATGGAACCTCAACAACAACAACAACAACAAGCACAAGGAAGCCAACAACAACAACAAAACGAGGATGGTGGCAGTGGAAAAGGGGGGTTTCTGAGCAGGCAAAGTAGTACACGGTGGACTCCAACAAACGACCAGATAAGAATATTGAAGGAACTTTACTACAACAATGGAATTAGATCCCCAAGCGCAGAGCAGATTCAGAGGATCTCTGCTAGGCTGAGGCAGTACGGTAAGATTGAAGGCAAAAATGTCTTTTATTGGTTCCAGAACCACAAAGCTCGAGAAAGGCAGAAAAAAAGGTTCACTTCTGATCATAATCATAATAATGTCCCCATGCAAAGACCCCCAACTAATCCTTCTTCTGCTTGGAAACCTGATCAAGCTGATCCCATTCATACCACCAAGTATTGTAACATATCTTCTACTGCAGGTAGGTTCACCAAACCAACCATATACTTATTTACCTCTCTCGCTTCTTATCTCTCAAGTTATTTTCTTAACTTTGCTCCTTTTAGGATAAGTAAATATATGTCTCAAGTTATATTGTGGCTATGTTTGTGTATGTAGGGATTTCTTCGGCATCACCTTCTTCTGTTGAGATGGTTACTGTGGGACAGATGGGGAATTATGGGTATGGTTCTGTGCCCATGGAGAAAAGTTTTAGGGTAAGTTAATTAAGATGACTCCTAATTTGGTTTTTATGGACATGAAAGATGTTATATATAAAAAAATTATACCCTCTCTCCCACTCTAATATGAATTCCTAGCTATATATACTTTCTCTTTTATCATTGTTCAGTGTGCATATATGTAACTTTGGGATGCATTGAAATGGAAAGCAATATCCATGATCCATCAAATGTGTAGTGCACAAGTAAGTGATACTATATACCCACGATATATTATTTAATAACAAAACGGAGCGACAATCAGCCTTTTACACAATTCAATCCTTGAAACTTCCATAAATGGAAGAACCCCTCTGGTCTCTTGACTATCCTCTATAACGACAAAGCAATGTATGTATAAAGGGAAACATTTCATGATCAGTAAAACTTATATATTTCTCGAGAGAGAGAGAGGGAGTATTCAAAGTTCAAACAAGGAGTTCACTAGCTTATAAGTAGATTTAGAAATCATTTCATAATGAAGTGTTTGATTAATTCTTAATTAATTAATTTTGTTTTGAACCCTTAATTTTAATTAATTTCTTATTAGGACTGCTCAATATCAGCTGGGGGTAGCAGTGGCCATGTTGGAATAAACCACAACTTGGGATGGGTTGGTGTGGATCCATATAATTCCTCAACCTATGCCAACTTCTTTGACAAAATAAGGCCAAATGATCAAGAAACCCTGGAAGAAGAAGCAGAGAACATTGGTGCTACTAAGATTGAAACCCTCCCTTTATTCCCTATGCACGGTGAGGACATCCATGACTATTGCAACCTCAAGTCTAATTCGTATAACTATGATGGAAACGGCTGGTATCATACTGAAGAAGGGTTCAAGAATGCTTCTCGTGCTTCCTTGGAGCTCAGTCTCAACTCCTACAATCGCAGGTCTCCAGATTATGCTTAAGATATATATATATATATATACACACACGCA